>VDFB02253073.1:0-84172 GCA_007258455.2 Sequoia sempervirens
AACCTAAGAGTGTCACTAAATCCTTTCAAGATGAATACTGGCTAGAAGCCATGAAAGAAGAATTAACACAGATTGAAAAGAATGACACATGGACACTAGTTCCTAGACCCAAAGACAAGAATGTGATTGGTACTAAGTGGGTATTCAAAAACAAGTTGAATGAGGAAGGTGAAGTGGTCTGGAATAAGGCAAGACTAGTATGTAAAGGGTACTCTCAAATGGAAGGTATTGATTTCGAATAAACCTTTGCCCCTGTTGCTAGAATTGAAGCAGTAAGATTATTTCTTGCTTATGCTGCTTATAAGAACTATAAAGTCCATCAAATGGATGTAAAGTCTGCATTTTTGAATGGGGAACTAGAAGAAGTGTACATTAAACAACCTGACGTATTTTAGCTAACAAATAAGGAAGACATGGTTTGCAGATTGAAGAAAGCTTTGTATGGACTCAAACAAGCCCCCAGAGCCTAGTACACCAGATTGGACAAATATCTACTGAAGCTTGGATTCACTAAAGGTATTATTGATAGTAACTTATACTTCAAGTTAGATCATGACAAGGAGTTAATCATAGAATTCTTTTTTGATGACACCATTTTTGGTGGAGATGATAATCTATGCATGAAGTTTGCTGATGAGATGAAGAGTGAATTTGAGATGAGTATGATTGGTGAAATGAAGTTCTTTCTGGGATTACAAATTACACAGTTAGACCAAGGGATTTTCATATCTCGGTCCAAATATGTGAAAGAACTGTTGAAGAAGTTTGGAATGGAAGACTCCAAACATGTTGGAACTCCCATGGTAATCGGATGTAAGTTGACTCAGAATGATGACCCTCATAAGGCAAATCAAACCAGATATAGGTCCATGATCGGTGGACTGCTCTACTTGACTCAGACTAGACCAGATATTATGAATGTTGTATGTATGGTCGCTAGATTTCAAACTGATCCAAAAGAATCACATGTGACTACTATTAAAAGAATCTTTAGATATTTGAAAGGAACATTTGACTTTGGACTTTGGTATCCAAAGGATGTTGATCTCACTTTGTGTGCATACACTGATGCTGATTGGGTTGGTGATATGGATGACAAAAAAAGTACTAGTGGCGATGTTTTCTTCTTAAGGAAGAAGTTGGTATCCTGGTTAAGTAAAAAGAAAAACTCAATTTCTCTATCTACTGTTGAAGCATAATATATTGTTGCTGCCAATAATTATACTTAGGTTATATGGATGAAACAAATGTTAAGAGATATCAGAATAATATATGAAGAGCCTATTGCCATATACTGTGACAACTCAAGCGTAATAAATATATCAAGGAATCCAGTGCTACACTCTAAGACTAAACATATATCAATCAAGTTTCATTTCTTGAGGGAGAAAGTGAATGAGAAAGAAGTCAGATTGGAGTATGTGCCTACCAAACAATAGATTGCAGATATATTTACTAATCCATTTCCAAAGGATACTTTTGAGTATCTCAAGGGAATTCTAGGGATAATTACCCCTCCTAATAAAAACTAAATGATGCATTTACTTGCATTAATCCGTGAGCCTCATTGCTATATCATGATATGGATTGATGTTTATATGGCTGCTACTCAGGGGGAGTAGTTAGATGTGCAAATATGTGGTTCAAAGCGTGTGTATGGAAAGGTCATAGTTACCTTTGCTATTGATGTCAAAGGGGGAGACGAGTTATGTGAAAAAAATCTTAGGGGGAGAAGTGCTACATGACAAATCTTTTCAAAAATGAAGTTGGGTTGATGGTATTTTTCACATCATGTGTTGCCATCAATGCCAAAGGGGGAGATTGTTGGGAGATTTTTGGATGTTGTGGATGTGTCGTTGATATGTGGTTGTCATTGATGTCAACATTATTAGCTTTTGGTGTATCTATTACTGTATATTTTGAGGATATTTAGAAAATTATAAGGAAAAGTGTTCCAGGTTCCTAGTGGAATTACGTAGGTCACAAAGGTGTTTTGTTTTGTACACAAAATATTAGCTAATGTGGATTAAAGGGTTTATTGTTGAGTATGACTAGATCATCTACCTGAAGTTTCAGAGGTCCACGTGAAGTTCTGTGTGAGTTATGGTCTAACAGTGTTTTTCTGGTCTCTATCAATGTTCCTGAATGAAGATTATGTGATTCTCATTATCTCAGTTGTTGTAGATGCTTCTCTCTTGTTTCTTGGTGTTCTCAGATGTCTCTAGTTCATTCTCTATCTTTGTGGTATGTCCACATTAATCGGTGAGCTCATGGTTAAAGATCTTCGTGCGCATGTTCAATTTTTCATGTTTCTAGCTGACATGTTGGTGATAACGTGTTGTGGATCTTTGAGAATTAATTAAAGTCTTTTTCTATTGGAGATGTTAATTTGGGTCTCCACTATGTTGTGGCTGACCTTGGGGGATACGCATCAAAAGTTTATTTGTAAAACTAGGCCGACATTGCAAATATATTTTATTTTCTTGGCCGATGAAGTTGTGATGGAATCTCATGTAGCGGATATATAAGAGCAATTGTGTGATCGGTGGAATGTATGCTTCATGTGCTCCTATGTCTGTATGTGTGAATATCATTACTGAGTAGAGTGTGAAGAATATTGTGCAAAGTGTGAAGAAGTGTTGAGCTTAATTGGAATTGTAATCAGGCTTGAGCAAAAGTTATTTTCTCACTTCATACCCTCTAGATTTTTAATCCAATTTTGTTGGGCAGTGAGACCCTTTTGTAATTGAGCAGTGTGCCTGAATGCATGTGCATTCCTCTTATTGTTCTTCATTATACTTTTAGAGGGGTATAATCTTGTGGACTAACATCCACCATGGTTTTTCCCCTAACAGGGTTTCCACGTAAAAAAAAATTGGTGTTCCTTGTCTCTCTGATGTGTTAATTATTTATGGTTATTTGTTCATTCATCAGTTCTAAGATTAAGGATAAGTTAAGTTAGAAAAAGTTTAAATTTATGTGACAACTGATTCACCCCCCTCTCAGTTGTTGTCCTTATTTTTCCAACACTTTTGTTGACCAACCGACCCAAAAATGCCTTATTACTTCTCATCCCATCTTCAAAAGAACAATATTCACTATCACTTCATCCTCTACACATTCAATCACTTCATCTTTTCACCCATTTTTCATTCAACTTCTTCACATTCTCTTAGCAATTCATTCAATATTTTTAGCATTCTAGCACTCCATTTTCACCACTTAGCTTGAGCATTGCAACAGCTTGACACTCCATCAACTCCACATTGCACATGTGAGGCTACCACAAAAGTTGCGAGCTTGGAGTCTTGCAAGACCTCCCTTAACCATGGTTGTGACAGTGGTGACTTTTCCAAGTTCGTTGCTTGTATTCTCCCTTCATTGGCCTTGAGATCCTTTGGGTGGAGGTGGTAACCCTTCATTCCTCTCCTTTATGATTTTATAGAGTAGCATTTATCTTTTGTAGTGTTCATTGCACTTCTTTCAATATTTTTTATCATATTTCTCTACTTCATTGCTTTCTGGCTATTTGTGGAGGTGGAAACACCAAAGCGGGGGTCTAACTGAGGCAAGCCCCTATACAGCCCCAACAATTTTCCCCTCTTGTTTGTGTGTAGGTGAATGCATGCGTAGAGCTAGCTAGCGAACTGATGCTTTTATGAGATCATATTCATCACCCTAACCTTTATTTACATGTTTTATCATCTTCACCTTTACTTTTCGTACTTCATTATTCTATTTACTTCATTAAAATAAACTAGCTAGGTTGTCAGTAGATTTTTGGAATTTTCCTTATTGTACTTCTTATTTTCTAGCCATACGAACACCAGGGCGCTGCGCTGTCGTTCTTGGATAGAGAGTTGTCTAAGGTACAATTCTAACTCTAGAAATCAACTCGTATAGTCTCAAATAGAATTTTGAGTTTGTAGAGTGACAACAATACTACACAGTGCTCTTCATTCTCAATCCTCACCCCAAAACATCCCTTTAGAGTGAGGTAAGTTAGGGCAGCCCTCTGCTCTCATCTCTTTGTGACTTGGAGCCTTGACATGGTTGGTCCCCCTCTCTTACATTTTTGGTGAACCCGACGTGAACAATGTATATCCATTCACCTATGTTGAGGCTTTTCCCCCACATCTGGTGGTTGTCATAACCCTGAGTGTTATGAAGGTTTATGAGCATCACAACCCAGTCCACAACTTTTGAGTACATTGTTAGGAGAAGCGTGCGACACTTGCTGATGGAGAATATAAAGGTCACTTCTAGTTTCGCCTCCATTTTTCCACTGGTTTAGCTAATGAGTTTACTACTGGTTTTCCTACAAACTACGTTCACAAGATGGGTTTCATGGAAGAGACCACTTGTGTGCCTACCCCCCTAGCATCTCCTATGCCTTCATTTGTAGACAAGGATGAGGCTATGCAGATTCCTGTGGAAAACCTTATGGAATTAGATAATAGACTGTTAGACCTTGTAAATCATTTGGAGAAAGTACTGAGCATGGCAAGAGCCACTAAGCTTACTGGAAAAGTGAGACATTTGTTAGGGAAGGATCAAACAAGAATATATTTTTTACGAGGCCTTGCAAATCTAACCAAAGCTTATATCCCTTCATATAGGCCTAGATCAGGTACCACTCGAGGAGAAGTGCTTGATGCCTATGAAAGACAAATAGGCATTTCAATGCCTACCACATTCGTGTGCATGGATGAAACATGGCCCTCAATCAGTGTCTCTTCTACTTCCCAAAAGGCCTGACACTCTCAAGGTGAGTAAAACGCCCCTTGGGTTCAGTTTCACTCCTCCTATTGCCCCATGGCGGTGGGGGCCCTGATGGAATGAGTAGAAGTGGCTTTGGTAGAGGATGGGATACTAGTGAAGGAGGCTTTGGTGGAGGTCATGGTGGTGGTTTCGATAGTGGAGGTCACTCAGATAGATGCCCTATTGATGGTGATGGCTCTAGCAGCAGTCACAGCGATGGCTCCGAAAGTGGTTCTGGTGGCGATGGATTTGGAGGTTCCACTGGTCCTCTATCATCTTCTTACCCTATTTTGAACACCCTTCTTTAGAACATGGGTCGAATGCAGAACCAGTTGGTGAGACTTTCCCAGGCCTTTTCCCAACCTATCTTCTAGTCGTTCTTCTAACATAGCCCATTTTCAGTAGCAATCTTGAGTACTCCCTTCCTGCAAGGAATGGAGATTCCAAAATTTGAGAGTATGGCAACAAAGGGGACCCACAAACACATGTATGCCTTTAATTCCATTTTTACAGACTTCTTCCATCACGACACTTTGATGGAAAAAATTATTTCCCCAATCTCTCAAGGATACAACACTCAAATAATACTGTTTCTTTCCTGACAATTCTATGTTTTCATTTGATCAACTTGTGAATCATTTTCTCTGAAAATTCCAAGCTAACATCGAACCGAAGATGACCTTTATTGATCTCATCTGATGTAAGCAAGGGGGTAATGAGAATATAATTGATTTCATAGCGCGATATCAAGCACTCTTTTCATAAATCTCATACCCACTGCTTGATTCTGATGTGTAGAAGGTGTTCATAGGAAACCTGAAAAGACCTTGGCAAGAAAAATTTTCCCTCATGAAATACCCTTCTTTTGTGCATATATGTGTTGCATTACGAGAATATCAATAAACAGTAGTTCAGTTTGAGGGGTCCTCCTCGCGCTCTCGTTCAGAAGGGAAATCTATTGTATCTATCTTAGGGAAAGGTAAGGTTGGTTCGAATGTAGTCACCTTAACAAATGATAATGACCTCAGACATAACAAAAATTTTACCAAGTTAGCAAAATCTTATTCTTCCATCTTACAAAAGTTGTTGAAGGACAAGATCATAACCTTGGAAAACCCTCAACCTCTTAAAGAACCTTACCCTGACTGGTAAGATGCAAATGCTTCCTGTCAATACCATCAAGTTAATAGACATGATACTGAATAGTGTATGTGTATGCATCACAAGGTACAAGATCACATCGATGATGGTACCATTTGTCTTGATGGAGCAAAATAAAATATCAACAAGTCGGTGGTGAAGGCCAATAGTGAGTTGTAGATCTACACGGACCCGTTTCTGTCTCACTCTGCAAACTTGATTATTGACCCCTTCAATTCTTCCACTCATCCTTCAACATACGTTAACATGGTCACAATTACTCCTTCCTCGTAGCCTACAACTGGTTTTCCGGATGTGACATTCACGACGCAAAACATGCCCTTGAATAACAAGCCCTCTCCCCTCTACATTCTTGCTCGCCTCAATGGGAAGATTGTGATGGGGGTCTTAGTTGACCCCACGATCCGAATGAATGTTATCACAAAGGAGACATTATGGTTGAATTCATTACAAAGGGAGGAGTATGAAGAAACAATATCTACCATTCGTATGCACTATGGCCTCTCTCTCAAGCCATATGGCTGAATAACTCTTTCTGTCCTAGTTGGACCTAGGGCTATGAACACAACCTTTGATGTTATCTCAGAATCTAATTTGTTCAAGGAGAAGTTAGGCATACATTGGCTAACTTCCATGAACAAAATCACTTATGTCATTCATAAGTGCTTAAAGTTCACTCATGAAGATGTTGTGCATGTCGTGCATAACACCGAATATCAACAATTGGTGTCTCGTGGGGGCTTTTCATTGGATCATTTTTGACCTACCCTGGTCAATCTGCTACCCCCAAGAATGGACCTACTTTACTAAAACTATGTGAAGTATAAAACCGAGGGAAAGAAATAGCCACAAGTGACCCCTCTGGTAGTGTAGCATAAAACTTCCTCCTCTTCTCGAAAGGTGAAAGAGAGGTCCCCCCGCCCTCGGGGTGCCTCTTTCACTCCCCTTTTTGAAGAAGAATTTTGGATGTTTGCTCCTAGATTCCACATAAGAAGTTTGATGGTCCCTGCTTAGCGTAAATACAAGATCAGGATATCAAATCTTACTACTATGTCTCTTAGACCTTGGCCCTACCTTTATGGAAAAAGGAAAGGTCCCCATGAGGAATCCTCTATGTCTCAACCTCCACAACCTCCCACTAATCCTACTCCTAAAGCAGTGAATGGGAAGAGGCCCGCCACCGAGGCGTTAGAGCCAACTCCCCCCGCTATCTCTCAAACTCCTCTTGTTCCCGTTCAGGAGTTTGTCCCTTCACTGAAGATGGTTGTGATGGACACTCCTATGGTTGAGTAGGAGCCTTTTGTCCCTTCGCAACTCATAACCTCTAGCTCAAAATTTCACAGGAACCTCCTTGCACGTGAACGCAAGCGCTGACGAAAGGCTCTAGTGGTTGAGCAAGCTGTTTCGTAGAGAAAGGAAGAGGAGTTGATCGCTCATGTTTTGGGGCCTCCTAATGCATCCTCCTCTCTCCTCCTCTTTGCTTCCATTCAATCAAATTTGGTTCTACTTCTGGATCCCCTTGTGAGTGTGAGTGTGCCTAACCCTAAAAAGGTGCAGGTGTTTATCGCTCTTTCGGTTGAGCTGCCTCTTTTGATGTCCCTCCCAGATATCTCACCATTTTATAAACTTGTAGACATGGCGAATACTTCGGTGGTATCCACTGCAGTTTTCTCCTCCTCCTCTACACCCCTTGCCTCGTTTGTGGGGAATTCACATCCCCTGCTGAAGCAAAAAGAAAAGGTTGGACCTTATAGTAATGGAGGGCGTAAGAGGAGCCCACCTTCTTCAAAGGGTGGTCCTACACTAGCTTGTTTCATCCTAGTGACAGAGCAAGTTTTGGCTTCCCCTGAGTTTGTCACTACTCCTGAGTCACTCAATGAGCCAAGCAGTGAATCATGAGCACCGCCTTCCCTATTAATTGAGATCACACATGACACTCCTATAAAGTGCATGTTTAACTCTTTGGATGAGGTCTTATCCTTGTCAGCAATCTTCACAAAGTCGTTGACCATCACTCCATAAGAGCCTAGTGGATAAGGCCTTGCAAGGCCTTCTTCCTTAGCCCTTGTTGCAGGAGGGTTGGAAGCACCTCCCCTTAATATTCCACCACTGTAGGATTGTCTGCCTTCCCCTTATAATGATCTAGATCAGGAAGCAAACGACCTCTTAGTCAATGAGTGTTAGGGGGAAGCCTCTTCTTTACCTTTAGATTAGATGTGTGCTTGTTGTGATGTGTTCCCCTATGCTTTAATTTTGTGTTCCTAGATGAACCTTGTCACCCTTGTAGGTGCTTGGATATAGGAGCGATTATGTGTCATAAAACTTTATTTGTTTCATCATTCTTCCTCTATTATGTGCTTTTATTTTGAACAAATTGGGGACGATGCAAAGTGTTGGGGACATTTAGGCTTCCCTTCCATGTTGACTCAATTTTTAATTTTTACTTTGTCTTCTCGTGCATTCTTCACATGGTCTGATATAATAGGGGGTTGATGACATTTCATTTATATACTATTACTATACTTATATATATTTATGAGAAACTTTGACCTTGAAATATCAAATCACCCCTATGTCCCTTGTTTGTGATGTTATTTCTCTTTCGCTCTTTTCTTATCTTTTTCTCTTCTTTGTTTGAGTTGTCCCTCATATGTGCGACAATGTTACTTTCCCAATGCTTTGATTTCCAAAAAATGCATTCGTTGCCAACAAATATTTTCTCGAAAATCTTTTCAAACCTTTTTTAAAGATCACATTCTTGGCTTGAACCCCTAGCGGAATGTGTTTCCTTCATCATGGGTTCACAAAGAAAGAACTTGGAGAGCTTTCCTTTGAGGAGGGAGCAAATTTTCCTATGGGAGAATCCTCAACCTTCCCCTCGCAAGGGGACATTTTATTTTTTTGAATTCCTTGATGAAGTGAACATATTTCAAAAGGATTCCTTGATGTAGAATTGATTTATAAAAAACATTCTTATACTTTCAAACAACGCATCCCTTGAGTGGACCCCTCTTCTTTTGAAGGGATCCTAAGGGACCCCTTTGAAAGTCTTTCAATTTGTTGACTGTCTATGTGATTGTCTGCTTGTTTTCTTGTGTTGTTGTTTTTTGTTTCTTGGAATGTTTTATCTATAGATTAATGTGTTGCTTTGCAGGTGCACCTGTGAAGCCTCTTTCCAGTCTGACTCTGCATAGTCCCCTTACATTGGGCTTCCTTCATGAGAGAGTACTTGAGGGAATTCCTTCTTACAGGTATGCGGGGCTATGAGCACTTACATCCTGTGGGATTTGTCCATCGTTGTTCTGAGGGCCTTTAGTGTACTTTGTGCAACTTCATAGTTTTGTAGGGCTATGGAGTCCTTTTGTTCAAACCTCCTCAGGAGAGAGTACCTGTGGAGGCCTTTTCCTGCCTCGCACTTTCGAGTTCACCAAATCATTGTCTACTTCCTAAATGGTTTAGGTATACATTTCTAACTCTTCAATCTACTTTACCGAACACTCATCGATACTTGTGCTCGCTAAAGTGGGGGCAAAATGTATAGGAGTGAATTTGCAGCCCTTAAGAAGATTCCCCTTTTGCATACCCTCACCTTAGAAAATCAAATTTGAAGGCGAAATTCTACATCACCCATCTACCTTACATCCACTTGGAATTTGTCTTGTGTGTTGGTGAGAGAATATTTTTCAAGGATGCGAGTATGGTGCACTACCATCCCTAACGAATTCTCGCATCTAAAGTTGGTAGAGGCGTTACATTCCTCATTGGGGATGAATTGTAACATTCTTCTATTGACCAACCAACCTGAAAACACCTTATTCCTTCTCATCCCACCTTCAAAAGAATAATATTCACTATCACTTCATCCTCTACACATTCAATCACTTCATCCTTTCACCCATTTTTCATTCAACTTCTTCACATTCTCTTAGAAATTCATTCAATCTTTTCAGCATTCTAGCACTCCATTTTCACCACTTAGCTTGAACATTGTAGCAACTTGGCACTCCATCAACTCCACGTTGCACATGTGAGGCTACCATAAAAGTTGTGAGCTTGGAGTCTTGTAAGACATCCCTTCACCACAGTTGCATAGGTGGTGACTTTGCCAAGTTCGTTGCTTGTATTCTCCCTTCATTGGCCTTGAGAACCTTTGGGTGGAGGTGGTAACACTTCATTCCTCTCTTTTGTGATTTGATAGAGTAGCATTTGTCTTTTGTAGTGTTCATTGCACTTCTTTCAATATTCTTTATCATATTTCTCTACTTCGTTGATTTCTAGTTGTCCATGGAGGTGGAAACACCAAAACGAGAGTCTAACTGAGGTAGGCCACTATACAGCCCCAACAACTTTTCCCTCTCATTTGTCTGTAGGTGAACGTGTGCGTAGAGCTAGCTGGCGAACTGGCGCTTTTGTGAGATCATATTCATCACCCTAACCTTTATTTACTTGCTTTATCATCTTTGCCTTTACTTTTCATACTTCATTATTCTGTTTACTTCATTAAAATCAACTAGCTAGGCTATCAGTAGATTTTTGGACTTTTCCCTATTACACTTCTCATTTTCTGGTCGTACGAACATCAATGTGCCAAAGAGACGCCAGCGCATCGTGCTATTGTCCTAGACCCGCGCTGTCGTCCTCAGACAAAGAGATGTATGAGGTACAGTTCGACTCCATAAATCGGTTTGTCTAGCCCCAAATAGAATTTTGGGTTTGTAGAGTGATAGAAGTACTACATAGTGCTCTTCATTCTCGATCCTCACCCCAAAACATCTCTTTAGAGTGAGGTAAGTTAGGGCAGCCCTCCACTCTCGACTCTCTGTGACCTAAAGCCTTGACGTGGTTGGTCCCCCTCTCTTACAAATTTTATATTAAGATATAAGTGCTTTTTGGTTTTCAAAATTTTAAATCGAGTTTAAAAACTATTTGATCCTCATTGTATTTTAGGTTTTTTGTTTTTGTGTGTATGTCAAGGTACCACCATCCTCATCCCTTTTCTTTAAGAATTCTTTGATTAAATCCCACAATGGTTGTGAGTCAAATCAAGAATGATTTATTTAAAAATGTGAATGATAGTACTCATATTAAATGGGGAAGACACATTTGATCATGAAGACCATGTTGATCAAATGGATAGGCAATATATTGCTTTCGCTACACATGTTCATTCTTATGATCTTGCACATTTGGCTATTGATGTTAATCTTATACATTTGTTTAATTTTTATATAATATACTAATTATTAAGCATATGGATTAGAGGTAGGTGAAAGGATAAGTTATTCAAGTCCTTTGAGTGGTCTTTATCTTCCCTTTGCCACATCCCAAGCCTCATAAATGACATATGTTCCTCCTATTTCCACTTCTTTTGAGATTTGACCTCTCCTTATCCCCATCGCTCATATTTTTTCTACTAATTATGTTTACCTTTCTTCCTTTGTTATGCTTATCTCTTATTTTATGTCTATTAATTATGTTTACCCCACTTATCTTGTTATGCCTACCTTTGATCCTAGTAATATCATTCCTACCTATAATCTTTCTAGTGTTGTCACTACTAATATTCCTCCTACTAATGTTATGTCCACTTGTTATGCCTACCTCTAATCCTAGTAATATCATTCCTACCTATAATCTTTCTAGTGTTGTCACTACTAATATTCCTCTTACTAATGTTATGTCCACTTCTCATGTTGTTTTTACCCCATCCTCTTCTATTATGTCACAAAATTTTTATACCCCATCCTTTACTTTTTATATTCTCAACCCTAGTGTACCCCTTTTTTCCCTTATTACACTTCATGAAAATGCATGATAAAATGAAGAATAAATTTGACACCTTACCTAGAGGAAATAATAAATTTGTTCTATTGAGACCACACAATTTACTTGTTTATAATATTTTGACTTATCTATCACTAGTTGGATTTATGGTTTATATGTTTGAAATGTATAATAGTAAAGGAGATTCCATGACACATTTGAGGCCCTTCAATGCTGCATGTTTATATTTGTGCATAGTGATAATTTATTGGCTCAAATATTCATGTGTACTTTGAAATAATACATTGTTGAATGGTTAATTTTCTTTCACATAGATGATTTGAAAATTGGGTCAAAATTTTGGACCAATCAAGTCAAGGAGAACCACTTTAATTAAGAAGTTTTCTAATTAACTTAAATTCAAGAAATCTTCATTAAAATATCATGATATTTTATGCAAAGTTCTAAACATGTCATAGGAGTGTTTAAGGTGATCTATAGCAACTCAAGAGTCTTTAAAAAAATTTGCAAACTTCAAATCTAGTTTGAAAACTATTTTTGATATTTTCACCAATTGTCATAGGGAGCAAAAGCATCATATTCCATTTAAAAAATACAAATACTATTGCAAAAATTATGAATTTTAAGGTGAATGTATGATAATCTCTCTAATAAAAGTAACAATTTTGTCATTATCTAGATAAAGAGCATGAAATTTTGAATTTTTTGTTAATTAAATATATTTTTTAGATGTTTCATCTTTCATTTTGGCACCATGGAAGGGTAGAGGAATGTATATACTACTTGACCACAAATTGGGAAGGTTGTCTCTCAAGGAATTCATTCATTTCTACATTCATGTCCAAGATTTAAAGGTGTGAGATATAGGTTAGGTTGCAAAGGAAAAGAGTGGGTGGAAAGGGGATGTTTGTTGATGTTGTCATTAATTTGAAAGGCATGTGTAGAATTATAACATCTACTTATTGGTTGAATTAGTGGAATTTAATCACTCTTCTTTGTTTTTTTACCCTTCAAGGGTTTCTCTAGGATAAACACTTTGTTGCAATCATTCTTGTATATATTCTTTGCATGATTTTACTTTTTTTTTCACATTTCTCTTTGTGTTTCTTCATATGGACATTTATGTTTTTTAGGCTTCCATTGGAGGTGTTAGACATTGTTTTTTAAGTTTTTAGAGTTGAAATCAAGAAAATTTATAAGTGATTATCAATAGGAGAATATCTCTAGTGTTTTTATAAATCAAGTGATACTAGAACTTTGGTTGAGATCAACAAAATAAAATTTTGAACAAGTTATACCCTCCATAAGTTCAAGTGGAAGTGACAATCTAATCCAACCAAACAAACCATTAACAACATTTATTCATTATTGTTGATGCAAATCCAATAAACAAATATTTTCTTCAAGAGCACATTGTTTCCTCCCTCTCTACTCTAAAATGAAAGGAAAAACCCTTCTTATTTAAAAAAAATAAAAAATCTAAATAAATCTAAAAATTTCTATAATTGGTAGTTTTTGACAATTGTCATAATTTTCCATTTTTAGTAATTTTGCATGCTTATTCCTTTGAGCTTGTATTTTTCCACAAATATCCCTACAAATATGGTGATACTAATAGTCAAATTACAATCCAAATTCAAAACGTGAATTCCAAATTATTTCAAAAACTTCCTAAATTTGAGAAAAGCACTAAAAGTTTATTTTGAGGGCCTAGATGAAAGAATTTGGCCCCAAAAAAAATGTCGCAGCGTCCACCTATCAAACCAAGTTTGGATGGAAATCCAAACAACTCCTCATAGTCAAAATTTATGACTCCTAGAAGCCCTTGCATCACAATCTAGTAATTTACAAGCCTTAGAATGGGAGTAGAGAGTGGACAAGGTTAGTTGGTTCAATGGATAGAAAAGATGATAAAGAAGCTTGGTTTAGGAAACATGAAGAAGGTGTCACTAGAATATTCACTTTAGAAGTAAAAATTGACAAGTTGGAAAGAAGTATGCTCTTATTATTAGAGAAAATGGGACTATGAAGGACACAAGAAGAGCCCAAATATCATAAGATAGAGAATAAGGATGGAGATACTTCACATGGAAAGTTTTAAAAGATAAGGCTAAACTATATATTTGGTCAAATGATGGTGAAATTAGTGTTGAGAAACTAGACAAATGAAAATCCCAAATGGAGTTTTTACTTATTCTCCACACCAAAAAATTGCTTTCTCAAGACTTAAGCTATATATATTCATGCATTAATGTTGCAAGAAATCTATGTTCAATCATTATAGCACCATAAGGTTCCACCAATCTCCAAGTGGGATTATTTTCTAAGAAGAAGAGAAAGTAATGCAATGACACTGATTCTCATGTTTAAGTTTAGAAAGATGGTTGTTCAATTCTAGGGAAAGATATTATCCTAGATAGAGAAGTTTTGATGAAGTATATTATAGGATTATTTGAACACCTTTATAGAATTTTCTTAATGGAAAAACCCTAGGATATTGATGAATCATGTGCAAAAGAATAGTATGTTGTAGGTGTTGTCATTGATGTCAATAATGTGGTATTGTGGAAGGTTGCATGTGATGGATATTGCTGCAGATGTTGTCAGTAATGTCAATAGAGTGGTATTGTGGAAGGTTACATGTGATGCAATCAGTGTGATGATTAGAATTATTGTGAAGTGTTGGACATAAAGATAAATTTCATGAGCATGTTGTAGTAGTTGTATTACATCTCATGTTGCTCATGATTATGTGAAAGTTGATATGGAGAAGTTATGGTTTCTTCATGTTAATAAAGAGTGTTGTAATTGTTGTCTATGATGTTGTGAATGATTATATTCTCTTTCCCTTGATGTAAAACATTGCATAAGACATGAAAGAAAGTATAAAAAAAAATCATGCAGTTAGTGGCTTAAGAAGTTGTACCGAAGAAGCTTGAGAGAAAGCTATGTATTCCTTCGCATTCCTCCACATTTAAAGATATGGCCTTACAGTTTGGAAGTTAGACAGAGGCAGATGTGAAGTATGTATGTTCATGTTTTCATAACATAGAAGTTACCACAAAAGTTTCTAGAGCTAGCAGAGTGTAGTCTTTGTTGTTACAATCAAGAAGGATCTGAGGAATGTTCTGCATTTCTCCATATTTGAATATATGGTCTTGCGGTTTGGAGGATAAGTTCAAATTTTATTTATGTTCTCTTATTATAAGTTTTAGGTGTTAAGGTGTACCGCAAGTATGGTTTTCAATGTTCTAGATCTCAAGACTATGATTTCTAGGTTTGTAAGAGATGTTGGGTTCAATGTCTATTTGCTTGTGACAACATAATGTAGTGTGAAGTTGTAAAAGGGGTGTATGAGAATGTTTTTGAATATCATGTAATGCTTGTAAAGTGATCCACATATTATTTGGTCTCTCTGGTATTGCTTGTGGTCTGGGGTTAATGCATGGAAGGTTAAGTGTTTTTTGGGCTGACATGGAATGTTGAAGTGTTTGCAACGAATATTTGAAGTGTACGCCAGTGTGGAGGTGTGTGCTAAGGTAAAATAGGTCCAGATTATCTCCTGTTTTGGATCACATTTGATTCCCTTTTACTATGGATATTTTGAAGCCAACTTATTATGGTCATTACACGTTTCATCTTTTCTGACTAGAAGAAACTTTTTGAAGCTTGTGGAGGATATAAATGGAAGATCAAGTTTGTTGCAAAATGTATGAGTGTGAGTGAGTATGCAAAGAAGTATATGAAGTTGTTGAAGGCAATGAGCTAAAGGTAGTGGAGGTTGTTGAGAAAAAGTGTTGCGGTGGTGACTATTCAACAAATTTTGTCAAGTATGTTGTATTAAGGCTATAACCTCCTTTTGTAAGTGTTGTAATTTGTAGGGAGTCATAGACTTCCTTTGGTTGAATCTATAAAACTATATTTTCATGGAGTTGTAGCTTCCTTTGGGTTGTATCCCATAAAACCTATTGTAAATCTTATTTTATTTATGAGGTTGGATTTGGATAGTAGCTCCAAGTAGCTTGCTCACCATGGTTTTCCCTTGTAGGGTTTTCCATGTAAATATAATGTCATGGTTGTGTACTTGTGATTTTGAATTGCAGTTGATACTCTATATGTTTAAATAAATAGGAAGTTTTAATTAATAAAGTTGAATTAGAAATCTGTGTGATACATTGATTCACCCCCCTCTTAGTATATCATTATGTTCTAACAATTGGTATCAGAGTTGAGTTCCTTAGTGCAACCTAATAGCTGAAGGAAGATCTTGGTTTATAACACATGGCTTAGAAAGAGTACTCCTTTAAAGCACCATTGTTTGATGGCAACAACTACGCCTTCTAGAGTGTGAGGATGGAAGCCTCCCTAACTTCGCTAAGGTATGATGTTTGGAGAGATGCAAAGGATGATTATACTAAACTTTATCATCCTATTACAAATGCTAATACAAATAAGGCTCATGAGAACAATGCTAAATCAAAGAATGCTATCCTAAGTGGCCTAACAAATTTAGAATTTGTTAAGGTGGTATAATGCAAGATAGCCAAGGAGATATGGGATAAACTCAAGAATCTCTATGAAGGAAATGATAGTGTAATGCAAGCAAAATTATTATTTACATAACACTATTTGAGAATATAAGGATGAAAGAAGAAGAAAACATTGCTAGCTATTTGCTCCGGGTGGATGACGCAATTGTATCAGGGCTAAAATTATCAAGGTTAAGCAATAAAGCATATAAATCAAAACCCCAATAAACAATGAAGTATAAATAAGTGTAAAGACATAAAAGCATGGAACAATCTTACCAAAAGTCTTCACACCACCATTGATTCACCTTCATTTCACTTCTCCATTTTTCTTGAGTATGCACTTAACTAGCCTATGACAAAAAGCAAAATATCAAAGTTTCAATCTCACTAGCACGACACTATGCAAATTCAAGGTTTTTTGATATTTTCCAGATGATCGAAAATGATAAATGATGATGGTATTTATAGAGAGATAGATGGAAAATGGATGGATGAGATTAGAAGATTTTTAGTTCAATCAATGGTTGTAATTAATCAAGACAAGACAAGACTGGAAGTGAAGGAGAAAGAGGAAACTAAATGATTTTTCGACTAAATCACGTAGTTTGAAGAGGGAAATTGCATTTTGAAATAATGGAAACATTATCTCATTTCAAGAGAAAAAAGTGAGTTCACTTTTTGATTAAATAAAAATTTAATTCAAAAAGGTGAGCAAAAAGGAAAGTCATTTAATTAAATAAAAATTTAATTAATTTGTGTCAGAAGAGGCTAAAATGAATAATTAAATAATTGTCATAATTATTTAATTATAGTAAAAAATGATAGATAATTAAATAAATATAAATTTATTTAATTATAGAGGTCAAAGATATTAGTGACATGATTAAATAAATAATAATTTATTTAATTAATCAAAAGAAAAGATAGAATGATAAAGTGAATTAATTAAATAATTGAGATTATTTAATTAATAGAAGACTTTGTAACATTAGAGAATAATTAAATATAATTAAGATTATTTAATTATCAAGGATGATGAAGGGGATTTAATTAATTCACAGGCCTAATGATAATTTTTTTTAGGTGTCTACATTTTCCCCTCAAGTTGATACAATGCAATTTATTGTGTTGTATGAAAGAAAAAGATATGCCCCAGTAAAATTCGGATGAGGAAGGATGACGAGGAGGTAGTGGTATGCCCCCTCGAGAGGACAGGAAAGTTCGATGAACATGAGTGTGCTTTCGAAATGGGTGAGAGAACTATAAGATGAAGGACAAAAGGATAGAGGAAAATAGATAAGGAGGATGAAGATGCAGAAAAGAAGAAATTGTTAAAGTGGAAAAGATGAATGATATCAAGAAATACATGGGTGTTAGCATGGAAGACATGGATGTTGAGATAATTTGCAAATATATATTGTGCTATGCAAGGATTTTGCATTTAATCATCATTGGGCGGTAAAATATGAAAAATAGACAAAAAACACCATAGTATGACATAGACCAAGGTGTGCAAGGTCATCCATTTGTAAAATAGATAGTCACAAACAAGGAATGTCCTAACGCATACTAAGGGTCATGTTGCCCTAGTCTTTTTGTCAAGACAAACAACAGACAACAATCAAATAAAAGATAAGTCATAAGACATCATCGCTCCTCTAAATCCTTCGTGGGAAATCCTCAAGGTGGTTAGTAACATGACTGAAGTAAATCCAAAAGATGAGAAAAATAGACCAACAAGGTCAACAACCAATCAAATTGTTTTCCAATAAGTGTTTTCCATTGCATTAAGGGACGAAGTGAGTGATGGGTGGATTGCTTTGACAAGGCCTAGTTTCAGGAAAAGAAACATGTCGTATAAGACGTCCAGTCTGGTTTCGATCATGTAACTACCTATCTAAGGAAAATGACAAAGAGTGATAATGACAAGATCTGGTTTCGGGAAGGACACATCCTATATAAGACCATTGGTGTTGATTGATTTGACTTGGAGACTTGTTGACTTGCTTGTCTTATTGATTCAGGATTCATGTTGAAGTTCAGATGAGTATGTCGCATCTACGTTGACAATGCCCAATTTATTTTAACTGACTCGACGAACCCCAAAATACTGACCTAGGGTGCCTCGAGGGATCATCGACAGATGGCCTTGCCTATGTAGCAATGCGTAGAGACCTCATAGTTTGACATGAGCGTTGTCTTTGTTTCAATGACAAAGGACTAGATCATGATTTTATTGTTTATTTGACAAACCTAAAGGAGTAACCTAATGCCTTGAGGGCACATCAACAAATGGCCTTGCCTACGTCCAGTTGCAGAGGCAACGTAGTTCAACAATGACAAAGATGGACATGATTGACTTTGACTCTATTTTTGGGAGTTCTTTTTTTGAAAGTTATCTGAATGCTTTTGGGTTATTTTGCATTTTTTTATTTTTATGGATTTTTTATTTTTTCAATTTTTTTGGATTTTTGAAGTTTTAATTTTTTTGTCTTTTTGAAATGTTTTGATTTTTTTGGTCTTTTTGGAATGTTTTATGAGGATCATGAAAAATGCACGTGAATGATGCCTACAAGCAAGTGAGCAAGCATGCACAAGAATCCAAGGACAAACATGATCTTGTCCCTAGTCAAGTTGAATACCAATTGATAGGTGATGATGATGACAACATTGTTTGGCATGGGAAGGACGCATCCCGAAACAACGTGAGGATGACGATAATGTGACTAAAGGATCAAGGTCTACAACAAGGCTAGGAACAAATACAATGAATGTTTTGGATGGTGTACGAGGTTGCATAGCAATATTTTATGGATTAGGCTTATTGCATTTGGAATGACCTAGTTAGGACTAGATGGGATGATGGAGGGATGTTGGATAACTATATTGCAATCCTTAAATCAATGGCAAGGGAAAGCCACGTCCAACAATAGGTATGAAAAGATAATGGATTGATTTTGGTATCATATGATCTCCAAGGACTATGTCATATAGGAATAATTTGTTTTCTCTAAGGTATGGGTTTGGATAATGCTATGAAGGTTATGCCATGATATTTCATGGGTAGTGTATAACCAAAGGATAGACATGTCAATATTTTTCCCAAAGCACGATTTATATTTATATCCCAATCCTTATCAAGATCAAAGTAGGTGGGAAAATGGATGGGAATGATAGGGCTTAGATGGACAGATGGAAATTCCATAAGAAATGTCATGCGAAGGCTATGGGAGATGAGACAACTTGTCCCTAAGTGTAATGGTCCACATAGATAATTTATTTTACTCATGATGCATGTTTTCCAAGTTTTCATCATGGTACTTATCCACAACGCCACTGATGTGGTTTTCACTATTAGGAAAAAAAATTTCTTTACTACTTTCTTGATTTTTTTTTGGTGTCACCAAGACGCCTATTTGCCAAGTTTTCATCAAGGTAACATTTTTTTTTTTTCAATTTTTTTGGTATTTTTGATATTTATGGATGGCCTTGATGCTATTTTATCCAATTACTGAATGTTTTGAATCCATTGATGGTGTTGATGTAGAGACTAGTGCCATGATATGCCAATAATGACCTTGATGGAGTAGTTGCCTTGTTAGGATCATAGCAATTGCATACAACTGATCGATGTCATTTTGATCCTTTTTGATACTAGAGTTGGCCTTATCAAAATATGTACATCATGATAGAGTGCCATGAGAGTTCTTACAATAAAGAGTTGTTGCCAAGATGTGATGGATTCGTGAGGTATGTCTTTTGGAATGATGGATGCTGGTAGATGTGGAAGGATTATTTGGACCTTTTGATGTAGCACTTTTTATTTTCCAAACTTGGGATGTTGGATGGTGGAGATTAGATTTAGAATAGTTTTTGGAACCAACACTTTTATATGCCTTTCTTGATGACCATTTTAAAGGAGGTGGACATTTATTATACGTGGGAGTCCTCTTTTCTTGTGGCTCCACATTTTTTGATTGACTTTTGGATTTGGAATATTTTCTTTGCTTGATCCATTTTGCTTTGAGATCCATTGTAACTTCATTTTTCTACTTGGATTTTTGTTTGATTCAATGTCCTTTGACATTTGATTTTGAACTTTGGATTTGTAATAATTTTCTTTTTGTTGATTCCAAATGGAAGGTTTATTTATGTTAGAATGACAGTTTATGGTGTGGATGGAAGGAGTGTTGGCAACAACCTTATGGTAAGAACTACTCATGGTCTCCATTTTGATATTTGTATTAGATAAAGTTGCCCCCAATATTGAGGACGTACCACTAACATCATTTGATTTGTCAATTGAAGAATAGCCAAGACCTTGATGTCTAGGATTTTCTTGAAATTGTACCGGTTCTAGAATTCCTTGCTCCTATCAGCCTAGTCCTCTTCCTTGATACTGCATGCTTTGACATATTCTCTTTTCAATGGGGTATTTTTTTGTTTTGAAAACAAGATGATAACCCATCATTGTTTAGTTGGAAACCATTATTCAAAATTTTCTCATCTGCAAGAAAGCTTGCTCTAACAAAGATAGATGATCCTAGTTGATAAGATGTGGTATCTTCATTGACATGTGGGATAGCTTTCTAATTGATATCTTTGGTCTGATTTTGTGACATTTCAAATTTTAACGGTTCTTCAAAAGATGTCGGAACTTCCAAGTCAATGTAGAAACCTTCCTTATGGTCATTATCATAGAGTCCATTGAATTCAACTATAGCTTGATCATTTGTAAATATGTCCAGAGAAGGAGACTCTTATTCTATAGGAAGATCATCTATGTGTCAAAAGGAGGCAAGTGTCTCATTTTGGGAAATGACGGTGTTTGTAGTTTGGGTAGGATCAACCTCAAATGTTTGATCATGAATGGCATAAAGGTCAATGAACATATCATTTTGGATCTCTTGATCAATGGTAGTGTCTTGGTCAAATATGGGTTTGTCTTGGACAACATGATTAGGAATGGGATCTTGATCAAGGATAGGTGTATTTTGGATGCCATGATTATCTAGGACTTCTTGAATGGACTTAAGGATGGGGTCATGGGATGGACTACTTTGATCTTGACATGAAGGTGAAGTTATGATGTCATGCCTTGGGTTTTCCTCTTGACATGTATCCTTAAGTTTAGGCAATGCAATGTGACTTTGGACAAGGATATGATTTTCATGACTAAATGTGTCTTGAGATGGAGTGGGTTGGAATGGATTAGTGGATGAAGGAATGCAAGAGGATGTGGAGACTCGGAATGGAGAAGTGAATGATGGACTAGAACAAGAATTAGAAGCTTGGAATGGACTAGTGGAAAGTTGGTTTCCCCTGTCAAGGTTAGGATAAGGGTGATAAATTTGTTGGGGATTAATGGTATGAGTTGTTTCAAGTGAATCTTCATAGTGAGGGTAGATGGCTGGAGGACTAGGGTTTATGAGTTTTTGGTAAGAGGGATAGATGGTTGGTTGACTATGGGTTGTGGGTGACTGGGATAGAGAGTTAATCCATTGTCTCTTGAATTCTATGGCTTGTTGGGCTTGACCATTGCGGATTAATTGGTATTCAACTTGACTAGTAAGCATATCAAGGTGAATTGAATACATGGTGGTGAGGTAATGTCACTAAGATGTAAATGTGATGTTATGTTGAAAGGTGGAGTATGACTAAGGTATGTGATATGATGTCTAAGGTATGACAATGCAAAGGTATGACCTAAGCCTAAGGTATGCAACCTAAGCTTCTTCTTTTTTTTGTATTTTTGAGGATATAGGGATGCCTAATAACGATGCCTAGATTAAGAGTCAAGGTGATGATAGTCTATGACTAAGTTATGCAAAGAGTGGAATGAAGGGATGGAATAGTATGACCTAGTATGAAGGCTAAAACCTAAGATATGGTTGCTAATCAAACTAAGATAGGTATAGCAACTAATTTGATTGTCAATGACCTTGGATATAGTAAAGATTGATAGGATATGTTGACAAGGTGGTCTCAAACTAGACTAATAAGTTGAGGAACCAACCTAAATGATGAGGACTAGGATGAATGTTGTCTAAAAGATAAGGTCAAGCGAATACAAATTTGAGGCTATGGTCTAGTCTAAGTTTGATGAGCTTCCTAATCAAGAGGTTTATTCGAGAGATAAATGCAAGCTAAAAAGATGACCTAAATTTTAGACCCATGAGAAATGTTAATGCAAAAAGATGAGGTGATGGATGAGTAAAGTGAGCAAGTCCTTGGTCTAAATAGATCTGAATGCCAAGCTTGTTTTGGATGTATTGGCCTAGTTTGTGTCAAGGTTTGAATGTCGTAAGTTTCAAGTGTGGTGTTTGTTTGAGATTTATTTTGAACACACATGCAAGAGACAATAGATAGAATGTTGTTTGATTTTTGCAATACAAGCACAAATCCTAGGTTAGCAAAGGCAGTATTTGCTAGGTTCCCACTTGGATTTCTCTAGCCATGCCTATTCAAAGCAAATAGCTTAGGAACTTGGTAGCACTGGCTCCCCCTTACACGACATTCACTTCTCAGACATACCAAGTTTTGAATTCCCTAAGACCACAAGGATCTCAAGAAATTTTTTGTCTCTATAATGAACCACGAAAGTGTGGGACAGCTTCAGAGGTCTAACCTCCTGCACTAGCAAATAGAAGGATTTTGGCTTTCTACACAAAGGTGTCTAGTAAGGGCATCCGATTCAGGGGGTACTATGTTAAAATCCCTCAAGAGGTCTCCCAACCCTTAGAACAAGGGCTTTTCACATCATAAAAATACTGGGGGAGAGCTATCACATACCGCTTCCCATAAATTGCAAAATTTCCTTGCAATTACAAATTTATATAGCGGTTTGGAAGGAGTTGGCTTTAGCCCATTACCACTTAGGTTGCTCCCACCTTTTGAAGCAAGGTAGCAAGCCCTCTAAGGGGTAAACACAAAAATATATTGGTCTGGTTTTTTTATCACCGAGTTTGCACAAGGTGAGAGCATATACCTATTGTCAATGTGAGGATATTGATTATGGGCTGAATTACGCTTGATCCATGAAGAATCGAAGCATAATGAAGCAAACAATACTCAAATCTCAACAAGATCGGTCAATCAAAATTGAAAGTAAACATATTATCAAAAAACCTAACATGTTAATCTTATGAAAGCTTTAAATAAAACATCTACTCTAATCCATTGAAATTTATCTTGTTGTGGAATTGGTGTTGCATTGATGTGGACCGATAACCCTTTCCCAATTCTGTGATAGTGAGCTTGTTTCAGTCGATTCTATGGAAGAGAATCAATGAAACCATGATGTTTGGTGTATGAAAAACCTAAATTATTCACAAAATAAACATAATGAAAGCTAAGTTACCATGGTTCTATGTTATAAATGATCTAATGGTTTGCATGATTTCGTTTATTATGATGGGAGATCTCTCGATGCAGGGGTGACATTCCTTCATATCTGGGCATGGGAGCACATTGTAGTGCTTTGGTCGATTGAGCAGATGGCGGACATGGAGCCAAATGATCCAGTCATTTGGAGATATTGGGATGCCATCACGCTTAGGCACACATGATAGATTGGGCTCCCGTATTGGCGACAAGTGATAAACAATATGACTATGTTTTGGTGACGACCATGGCTTCAAATGCCACCATGGTTTGATGATATACAACAATTATACTTCGCTAGGAAGACCTGATATATGTAAGGTCATGAGCACACAATGATTGAGTGGTGCCTTCTAGACAAAGTAGCTAGATAGTTTGGTGATGTCCAGGACAGGCCCGATGATGGCTACAAAGCCATTTTTGCTAGAGTGGCCAATCAGGTTCCAACATGGGGACCCATGATTCTGGCACCAGAGGTCGTTGAGATTTTTTGCCAGTTGGTTGCCAAGCCTTGGGGTTATGATCAAGGTCAACCTATTACATAGACTACTCTCACGTATGATGCATGGTTCATCCCTCCGAGGCAACTGACAGATCCTACAGGGTCTCCTCCCAGAGGGAGGCCACAAGGCAGAGCAGTTAGGGGCAGAGGATAGGGAGCCCAGGATGCCCATGGTGAAAAAGTTCTGGGGGCTCCTCCAGTAGGACAGCAACCTCATCATCAGCCTCTAGTGGTGTAGCAGCAGCCAATGCCACCATCACCACCACTGTCGGATGCCAGAGATGCACAAATACAACTGCAGAAACATGTGTAGGAATTGACAAGTGAGTGAGATCAGGCTCACCAGTATATTTTGATTTTGACTGCTAAGCAAGATCAGGCTCGGCAATAGGTGGTTGCAGTTACAGCTAAGAGAGATACTGCATTACAAAGAGTTCAGAACATTACAGGTGAGAGAGACCAAGAGGTGGCTTGACATTAGCAGATTGAGAGCCTTATGACATCCACCCACGGTCGGACAATTTTAGCATGGATGTATAGAGAGTTTGTTAAGGAGGTTGCGTATTACAGGCAACATTATCACAGGAATGTTCTGCGGCATTGAGATAGCCGAATTTTTCACAGCA
The DNA here is from genome assembly GCA_007258455.2 of Sequoia sempervirens. Lineage (NCBI taxonomy): Eukaryota > Viridiplantae > Streptophyta > Pinopsida > Cupressales > Cupressaceae > Sequoia > Sequoia sempervirens. Next base: position 24,750 of record VDFB02253073.1, read on the forward strand.
GAGTGATGCACGTCCCCAAGCAGAGGATTAGCCTAAGTGGTAGGCTAGAGAGGGTAGCAGCCACCAGGGCTAGCTTCGTGCTATACAAACACTTTTTGATTTTTCCCTATTCTTTATACTAATATACATTCATGGGATCCTTTTTGATAGCCTCATGGATACTGTACTTATCATTGATGTACATACACTGATCCAAATTTTGTACCATGAAACATTTTTTGATATATATATGATACAGATATAGATGATTCATGCTATGATGTGTTGAATTTATTTCATGTATGGATGATTTATGGATGCTTATATATTGTTATGTATGGATGCATTTTATCTTTATGTCTATGTGATATGCAATGCTATGGATGGATGCAATGCTATGTTCTTTTTTCATTATCTTTTCATGATATTATATGGATGGATGATTTATGATATGCAGATGTTATGGATGCACATGATGTGGACGCTTTTTTTGTGTGTATTTTCTATGCATGTTATGATGACAATGATGTATGCCTATGGATGTATGGATGTAAATGCTTATGATATGCAACGATTTAAGATGCTTGGAATTAAAAATCTATATTATTCATCACAACTCAAATGATAGTGCAAAATGTATGATGTGATATGCAAATGATTATGAGATGGATGCTATTATTATGATGGATGCTTATGATTATGATATGATTATGAGATGCATATATGCTGATGGTTTGTGGATGCAAGGTGGATGCATTAATGATGTTTTTGTGTGTAATGATACTAGGTTAATGTGGAGAGAAGATAAAAGAAGGAATGAATAACTGTTGTTGATGGTGATTGCTTTAAAAGATCCAACAATTCCTTGATCCATCAAGACTTTATTAGAGATGGTGATGAGACAATGCAAAAGAATGTAGGATGTGTGCTCACACTTCAGGATTGGGATTTTTCGTCGTTCCTTATTGTTTGATATAACACATAGAGACGATGCATCAAGGTACTGATAACTAGGATAGTGTTGTATCTAGTGTAATGGACTTTGACTCGATAACCAGATAGGATAGATCTTGTTCACATATTGACATATGGAAATGTCATTGGAATGTAGGTTAGAAGCTTAGAATATATTGGACCAAAGCATAAACAATAGTCAACAACATACTCCAAACAACCTTCCTACACACAACTAAGCAAGTATGCACCAAGATTATTTAACAAGAGTATCCACAAGCACAACAAATGAAAGATAATGATCCATGCCCCATTCCTTTCTCTCTAGATCATTTTAGATAGACATTATTGAGAGGTCCTTAGAATGGGTCATTAAGATAAATCACAAGAAAAGATCAAAGACAAACAATCAGTATTATCTATAGCTCCTGCCTAGTTTAAGTTTACCTTAAGGTGATATCTGATGTTGATGTCCATCGCAGGAAGGATACATCCTAGGACATGTTGATCAGAGGGTTGTTTGATGTTGGGATGATGATGCTAAGATGAGCTATTACTATAAACTTCACTGACGTATTTACCTATGATTTAGACTTTAGATTTTGACTTTTGGGTTTGCACTTTACAACTTGCTATGTTTGCTTTCTACTTGTTTCACCAAATGGTGAAGGTGACGATCATTTTATTATGGGTGAAAGTTTATTGCGGGTGAAAGCGAGATGGGATGGATGGGTTTTGGATTTTTTTGGAATATTTGAATGTTTTTGGTATTTTTGACATGTTTTGAGATTGTTTTTGGTCTTTTTGAAAGTTTATATGGATTTTTTTGCTTTTCTGATTTTTTGAGGTTGTTTAGGGTTTTCTAAATATTTGAGGCTTTTTAGGTCTTTTGAATTTTTTTCTATTATTTTTGAATTTTCAAAAATGTTTTGGGATTTTTGAATATTTGGATGTTTTTGGTTTTTTGGAATATGTGGATATTTTTGGATTTTTTCGAGATATTTGGATGTTTTTGGTTTTTTCGGAGTTTATTTGGATGTTTTTGGGGTTTTCTAAATTTTTGAGTTTCAACCAAGAACCTAACCTAAAGACCTATCCTAGGGGCCTCGGGGGCTGATCATAGATTAGCCTTGCCTACATTATACACATAGAGACCACATAGTTCAACTGACTCGACCCATTTACAAGACAAAGATATGAACAAATGAGAGACGACAGCTAATTACAATGGACCGCTAAAGGACTAACCTAGGGTGTCTCGAGGGCACATTAGTGATGGCCTTGCCTATGTTAAAGCTCAAAGACGACGTAGTTCGATAAGGAGACATTGTTTTTTGGATTTTTTGATGTTCAAACTTTTTAGGGTTTTTGATGTTTTTTGAATGTTTTGGATTTTTCCTTTACAATTTTCTGAATGTTTTTGGATTTTCTTTGCACAGGATTTTGCAAATGTTTTTGGTGTTTTCTGATAGGATGTCCCATGACCTTAAGATATATAAGAACTCGATTGTGATGCATAACGACATACCCCAGTGTGATATGTTAGCCTACTTTGATAAAGGTAGGACAAACTGACCTTGATAATATGCCAAGTAGTGCCAAAGAGTTCATGATACCTTACAGTGGCAAGCCATGATAAGGATGCAAATGGGGGATGAATGGCAATGTAAAGAATGATAGGTCAAAAGAGCCAAAGAATAGATGGAGATACCTTATTTATGCAAGGCGCTTGTTTGCTAGGTTTTCACCAAGGTACTTACCCAAAGCGCCACTGAAGTGGTTTTCACTAGAGGATGAATTTTTTCTTTACTTTTTTCAATCCTTTTTCTCTTTTTTTTTTGGATTTTGATCATTTTTGTATTTTTTTTGTATTTTTTTATTTATACCCTTCATGTTTAGGCATAATTTTTTTTGAGATGCAAGCTATTGATTGGCTTCTGTAAGGGTTCACCTTCAACGGTTGACAATTGGTATGCTCCTAATCCATAGCTTGCTGTGATGACAAAGGGACCCAACTAGTTAGGCTCAAACTTTCCTTTGTTGTCTTGATCTAGAAGGTTCTTCTGATTTTGCTTTAAGACAAGATCGCCTACCTAGAATGATCGACATTTGATTATCTTGTTATAGCTCTGTTTTAGCCAGTTTTGATATACTTGCAAGTGATTAAGGGCGTCAAGACGACATTCATCCAAGAATTCCAGCTCATTTAGTCGAGACATTTTGTACTCTTCTTCAGTTATTAGATTCTTTTGTGGCACTCACAATGATGGGAGCTCAACCTCAATAGGAAAGATGGCTTCTGATCCATAAACCAAGGAGAAAGGGGTTGCTCTTGTAGGTGTGTAGATACTGGTTTGATAAGCCCAAAGAGCGGGATTTAACTACAGATGCCAGTCAAGACCAGCTTCATTAACTGTTTTCTTTAAGATTTTCAAGATAGTTTTGTTTGTTGCTTTTGCTTGGCCATTGCCTTGGGGATAGTATGGTGTAGAGAATCATTATTGGATATTGAATCTTTGGCACAACTCTTTCACATCTTGATTTTTGAATGGGGTTCCATTGTCTGAGATGAGGGTTTGTGGCACACCATAACAAAAAATTAGGTAATTCAAGATAAACTTGGCTATCTACTTCCCCATTATGTAGGTCATAGGAATGGATTCAACCCACTTAGTAAAGTACTCAGTGGCAGTTATGATGAACTTATGGCCGTTGGATGAGGTTGGAGTGGTTTTTCCTATGAGTTCAAGTCCCCACTACGAAAAAGGCCATGGTGTAATAATTGGTTTCAATTCTTGAGCTAGAGCGTGAATCAGATCCCCATGTTGTTGACACTGGATACATTTTTGCACATACTGATGAGCGTCTTTCTCCATGGTTGGCCAATAGTACCCCATCCTCAACAGTTTCTTAGCTAATGTCATACCACTAGAATGGGACCCACATATTCCATTGTACACTTTTGTTAAGGCAGTTAAGGCTTCCTCTTGGTTAAGACATCATAATAATGTCCCTTCAATGCTTCGACGGTAAAGGGTATCACCTAGGATCATGAATCAAGATGTATTTTTGACAAAGGTCTTTTTAAGGTTATGAGTGATGTCTAATGGAAGGGTTCCTCTGTTAAGGTAAGTAAAGATGTCTTGGTACCAAGGGGATCCAGGACCAACAATGACACACGCAAATTCAAATTTAGGGATTTCAAAAGTTGGTACAAGAAGACATTCTACCAAGAATTCACATTGAAGAATGTTGTTCGACATGTCTAATAGTGATCCAATTGTTTCCATGGCAGTTGCTACTCAATTGTTCATGCGAGGAATCAACTCAAAACTTATGTCTATAAAAATATCTTTGAGATTCTCCACCATCTTTTTTGTAAGGAGTGAGCTTGTCATCTTTTGTTTGATAGTCATCATTAACTTGGTTGATAACTAGTTGTGAGTCTCCATAGACTTTCATCTCTTGTATTTTCCACTAAACTACTATCCTGAGACCTATGATCAAGGCTTTGTACTCAAAAATGTTATTGGTGCATGGGAATGATAGCTTGTAAGATTTTGGGATGCAATCACCTTCAAGGATGATGAAAAGAATGCATGCTCCTAATCCATGTTCGGTGAATGATCCATCAAAGTACATCTTCCACTGAGCTATTAGATTAATAAGGAGCACTGATTCATTAGGGAACTCGGATATTAAAGGGTTCTCATCATAGATGGGTGCTTTTTCTAGCTGGTATGTGATCACTTGTCCTTTGATTGCCTTGGGCTCCACACACTCTATGCCAAACTTTGTCAAGATCATTATCCATTTAGCCATTCATCTTGTTAGGGTTGCTTTGGATAACAAGTATTTTAATGGATCAATCTTTGTGATGAGCTTGATTTGATGTGACATGTAATGCTTGAACTTTTGTGAAGCGAAAACTACTACTAGGCATGCTTTCTCAATGGGTGAATATTTCATCTCATATCCCACCAAGGTTCTACTAATGTAGTATATGTATCTTTCCTTTCCATTTTCATCATGTTGTGCTAAAAGAGCTCCTAGTGCTGCTGGTGTTGCTGAGATGTCAAAGTCGGGTTTGTGATCGACCCTTGATAAGTTGTTTCGGAGTCCCATGAATTCTGAAATTGCTTCATCGTTTTCGAATAAATATAGAATCAACGGTCCTTGTTGGTCCATGTCAATGAGTTATGGGTATACCAAGCATATTTTAGTTGGTTGGTTATTTGAGATAAAGGATGCTATGGATATCATGAAGAGGGTGTTGTTCTCAAATAGATCAGCTACATCAAGGGGAAAGTCATCTAAGGTAGTATCACATGATGTAGGTGACTAAGAGGAAGCCTCAACTTGTTTAGCATAAATACCTTTTCCCATAAGTGTGACCTTGCTAGTAGTACAACCTAAGCCAAGATTCTTTAATCGTTTCTCAGGAACGATGGGTTCTAGTAAACCATTGTCATTCTATCCTAGCTTCTCATTCTTGTTATATCCTGAATTTTGGATTAGTTGTAGACCTTTGTTGTCATCTTTCATGGGAAGAACAGGAATAGGTCTTTCATCTTGATAAAGGATTTTAGAGATATCTTGTTCATTGATGTCTTCTTGATTCAAATCTCCCCACTTGGTGAAGGTAGTAGCTTCCATCTTGATTATTTCTAGTTCTTTGGTGCTAGAGGTGGGTTTCCAATGGCTATGAGGAGAAATAGGTAACTCTCCTAAGACAAAGGTGTGTTTCAATATTTTGTAGCTTCCACAACCATCATCTTGGATTATGACTTTGACATCAAATATGCTTTTCACAATTGGTACTTGTGATGCTGAGGGAGAGGCTAGAGATGATGGGTCAACAAATGAGCATGATGGTGTAGGTCCTTCATCATTTTTGGGTATATGTGGGATCTTGTAAAAAAATTCCTCAAGGTTCTTACAGTAGTAAAAAGGCTCAAGATCTCCATGGATAGTGATTTCTCTACCCTCAAAAGGAAACTTCACACATTGATGATAGGTTGAGGCTATGGCTTTCAAAGCATGGATCCATGGTCTACCAAGTAGAATGTTATAAGGAAGATCGAGATCAAGTACTTGGCATGTAGTTTCTGCAATGAGAGGTCCCACTTGGATAGGGAGCACAAAGATTCCTTGTGATACCCATTCTTGATCGTCGTATGCTCTAATGGTGGTACTCTTTGTCTTCTTAATAGTATCTTTTGAATAGCCTAGATGATTGATCAACTGCAGGGTACAAATGTTTAGACCAGCACCTCCATCTACCAAGACTCTTTTGACCTTGTTTTTATGAATGACAACCTCAAGGTGTAGAGCACGGTTATGAGACGGTTGTGATGGTAAATCCTATTTAGAGAAGGTGAGAAGATGGCTAGTGATATGCCATACCATAGCTTGAAACTAATCGATATCAATGTTCTTAGGAACAGAGGATTTAGACAAGGATTTTTCTAGTATTTCTCTATGGGCAAGAGATAATTTTAGGAGTTCCAAAATTGATATCTAAGCGAGGGTCTATTTAACCTGATCTACAAGATTGCACTTGCTAGGATTAGATGCGGGAAAATTAGGTTGTGTCCTAGATTGAGTTGGGACGACTACTTGAACGGTTACTTTGCCACGTCTTGTGGTGACTTCACATTCTGTATTAGCTCCTTTGATGGTGATAACACTATCATAGGAAGCAAATACATTGGAATAAGTATGCTAAACATTGGTGTAATCCTTAGTTTTTCCATGGTTGTTAGCTTTGTTATGATCAGGCATAGGGCTTGTATATCTTGAGATCCTGGTTTCCAGCTGGTACCTCAACAAATATGGTATCGTTCTCTTTGAGATCTTGGATGATATTATATAGTTTCATGCAATTTGTGGTTTTATGTCCTTTGATTTTATGAAAGTCACAGAGATCATGCTCGTTATACTAGGATGGATTTTCTTGGGGTTCTTGGTAATGTTCAAAGTTAGGAAGTGTTATCAAATTTGAATCTACCAATTTCTTCATGATTGTCTCAATGGGTTCTGATAATTGTGTGTACTTGCATTTAGGATAGTTGTTCCTATTACCGATTGGCCTTGGTTGCATGTTGGTGTTATTGATCTGATTGTTCTGAGGTGGTACCATTTGTGGCACAACTAGTTGGATACTAGCAACTTGATTATGGTTGGGTCTAGGAGCACTTAGTATGACCTTAGCGTCTACTACATCGTCGCTTGTTATGTTTTTGTTCTTAGCCCATACACAGGTTTCTCATTTGAACTGGATGAAGGACTGTTGTCTTTGTAAGCTTGAGTATTTCCTTGTGAGATTAGGGATCTTTCAATGTTAAGTGCTCTTGGAACAAGCTCATCATATGATGTGATGCATTACATTTTCAAGTGGAATGATAGATTCAGATCAAGGTTGGCTATGATGATTCCTACTTGTTGTTCATCAGGAAGAGGCCACTTGCTTTTACTAGCTCTTTGTCTCCATTTTTGTAAGAAATTTGTGAAGGTTTCTCTTGGATTTTGTTTGAGAGTGTACAACTCTTCTAGACTAACGTCCATGTCAAGATTGAAGGAGAAGTGATCGATGAATTTTTCAGTGATTTATTGGAAAGTTTTGATACCAGGAGGCAAATGAGAGAACCATTCCATAGAAATACATGTTAAACTCCAAGGAAATAGGTGCATTAGATATGAATGGTTGTAACACTTCCATGCACATGACATTGAATTTTTTGATATGGTCAACAAGACTTCCTCTCCCTCTGTATTTGTCAAATTTAGGGATTTCAAGACCAGGAGGGAATGGTACCATTGCTATGTTTTGATCAAATGGGTAAGAACACAAGTTTTGTGTATGAGGTTTCTTTGCCTTGCCCATACAAAGGTCCTTCATTTCTTGTGAGAGTGCTTTCATTTGTGATGTGAGATTGTCTTGCGAATTGGGTGGAGGAACATATGATGGGAAGAGAGATGAGTTATATGGGGTGTATGAAGGTGTGATATTTTATGAAATTGATAAGTATGTTCTTGATACGTTTGGATTGATGATGTTCGTATGAGGAAAATAGGATCCTTGTTGCTATTGTTGGGTGTACTATTGAGCTAGTAATGCTTGTTGTGCTTGTTGTTGTTGCACAGCTTGTTGTGCTATAACTAAAGTTGCTTATTGAGCTTGTTGGGCAATGGCCGCTTGTTGTTATTGTTGTTGTTGTTGCGCGGCTTGTTGTGCTATAACTAAAGCTGCTTATTGAGCTTGTTGGGCAATGGCCGCTTGTTGTTGTTGTTGTTGTTGTTGTTGTGCTAAGGCTACTTGCTGAGCTTGATGTTGTTGTTGTGCTAAGGCTACTTGCTGAGCTTGATGTTGTTGTTGTGCTAAGGATGCTTGTTGAACCTGATGTTTTTGTTGTGTTAAGGCTGCTTGTTGTGCTGCTAAGGCTACTTGTTGTGCTTGTTGTTTTTGTACGACTTGTTGGTAAGTTTGTTGTGCTTGTTGTAGAGCTAGTGAATGTGCTTGCAATGTAGGATCAGGTGGTTGTAAAGATATCTACGAAGGATTAGAAACATTGATTTTTTGAGTGTTAGTGGATTGGTAGTGAAGGATGGAGGATTCCCTTGGTTTAACATTCCTTGTAAGATAGTGGATTGAGGGGGAGGAATGTATGCTTGAGGCCCTGATTGATTTGGTATAGAAAAGGAAGCTATCAGAAAGGATGATGTCATTAAATTTTGCAGTGGAAATGACACACTAGGAGCTATCCCCTCAATGGTTGCCTCTAGAACTGTTGAATGCCTCTCTCTCATCTGCAATGTATCAAAGCCTTGAATCCACACCAAACAACATGTTAGTCCTCTTCATCAACTCTCTTTCACTTTCATTCTCTTTTTTTCCCATTTCTTCCCCAGCCTCGAGTTTTTCTTATTGAATTCGCCTCCCCTTGTTCTTCTCGGCGAGTTTGCTCATACATTGGGTGAATTCACCCTTTTATCATGTGTCTACCCTTTTCGGGTGAATTCGCCTCTCTAACTTGTGTCTACCCTTTCAGGCGAATTCGCCCGTTGCTCTTGTCCTCCCCCTTGATGGGCTAATTCTCCCGTCTCATGGGCGAATTCACCCGTCACTCTTGTCCTCGCCCGTTGCTCTTGTCCTCACCTATCTTCATCCTGTCCTTCATTTCAAGCGAATTCACCCATTGTCTCTCGCCTTTTAGTTTGGGTGAATTTGCCCGTGTATTGGGCGAATTCACCCAAAACCCTACCATCGCTCGATTATCGAGCGAATACGCCCAAACTTCCCCCATTGCCTATTTTCTTAGGTGAATGTTATCACCTAGAAATGCACCCTATGCAAAGTTGTAAACTGAGCTTTCTAGTGGAACATTGGATCACTCTGAGATTGTGGGTCACTTGAGATTGGAGTGAACCTCCGGAGAAGGTCGGCTTCCTTTGTGTTATCACCTAAACTACTGATTCTTTGATGGTAAAGGGAGAAGGAAAATTCATAAAAATGGAACTAAACTTATGGTGATACACTGTATTAATAAGAAATCATGAAACAGACATAGGAAGAACATACACTTGAAAGCCTAATTGCTATTCTCAGAGCATCTTCTTTCGGACTTAATGCTTTAGTCCTAACAGGTTCAGCCTACATACACACCTTGGGAAGGAAAGATTAATTTCACAACCTTAAGACATAAGTGCAAAATTATAAAACACAGTTAAAGACTTGCATGTTCAAAAGAAACATAGAAAAATCAGAATCAATCCAAACATGAACACAAAATTCCAAGGTAAACTCTGTGTTGTATTCAAGATTCCAGTTGAGTTACAGAAAAACATACATTAATTGAGAAAGGATTGATTAAAAAATCACTTACTCTTCAAAGTGTGTAATTAGAACTATTTACAAAAAGGAAAAAAATGCCTTATATAGAGATTGTGTCGGCCCCTTAGGGCTTACAAAAAAATATTATCTGGGGCCTAGAAAATGGCCCCTTATATTTTTATTGAATTTCAAGCTGCACCCTACGTGTCCATATTGGTGTCAAAAAAATTTCCTTTAATGGACTCCCTCCTTGAACATCTTGCAACCACCGCCTTCACTTCTTCCGCTCGTGTCGATCTTTGAATCTCTCTGCAGTCGAGCTGCTTTGAATGCTCCTGAGCTCCAAACAAATAACCCGCTGCCTGCCATTCTATTGATCTTCTTCATCTGGTTGAGCAGCCACGGCTTGCTTTTGGCTTTCTCTGATTGGTTGAGTGATCTACACGTAGACTCCCAGGCGGTCAAAACTTCTCCTAAAAAGAATCGCATCTCGGCGAGAGACTGGAAGTGTCTCACCGATGCGATTAGGTGTCTCTGCAGCTATCAGAATATCATAGAACATTCGGTGAGAGCTCATGGCGAGCTTATTTCATTTACCCCGAGCTTACTCTTCTCCCATGGGCTCGAGCTCCTTCGTTTTTCGGTGAGACCTTACCGGGTCGGCAAGACCTCATGGCGATGGCTTTTTCTTATGGTGAGCTCCTTTGTAGTCAACAAGACATCTGTGTGTCGGTGAGATGTTTTATCGAAGGCAAAATGTTACCCCGAACGCTCCTCATCTTCACCGAGCTCCGCATTCCTTTCGCTGAAACTTTATCAAGTTGATAGGACCTCATGGCGATGCCCCATAGTCATATCGATATCTGCTTTTGTCGCTAAGACACCCACACTTCGTCGAGACCTCTTGTAGAATTTCTTTTCCTTCAGCGAACTCTACCTTTCCGATAGCCTTTCCTTCATGTCGGGGAGACATTAAGCCTTCGCCAAGACTTCATGGTGACTTCATTTACCTTTGCCGAAGTGTCCATCTGTCGCCAAGAGTTCTACCGAAGGCTTCACATCCATCGGTGAGACATTCTCACTTCAGTATAACCTTATGCCAAAGCCTGCTTCCTTTGCCGACGCCGCTTTCCTATGATTATCGGGGAGACATTCTTACTTCGGTATAATCTTATGCCGAAGTCTTCTTTCTCGGCGAAGTCTTTTCACTGTCGGCGGGACTCCTGCCAAAGGCAACCACATCGAGACCTCCCCTTCTTTTGGCAAGACCATCTCCACTCTCCGAGACCACATGCCGATAGGGATTACCTACGCCGATGAAGCACCTCATGAGTTAGTCAGTGAGACCTGACTCATTCGGTAAGACCTCTCAGCGGTGAACACAACTCATGCCGATAGATCCTTCCACTGTCACCAAGACCACATGAATGTCATGTCGAAAGCCACCTATATGTAAAAAAAAATCGTTATGACATCAGAAATGTCTTGCCGATAGGCAACACAGACATTTCAAAAATGGATCGGGGGGACCCTGCCATTCTCACGCCGATATATTCCTTAGTTTGAAGCATTCAGACCTAATGGAACCCCTATCACATGATATTCTGCCTGATTGAGCCTGAGGGTAAAAATTAGGTAACATTTCTAGTGACCTTTGTTGGATGTTTTCCTGCTAAACATGAAGACCAGTAGTCTAGGTTTATCCGTTGGGCATGGAGTTGTTAGAAGGATCACAAAAATAAAAATATCAGTTTTGTTGTTGGCCGCAACTCACTTGAAATCCATAGGACACAACAAGTTTCCAAAAGTAAAACAAAACAGAGGAAAATGAAAGAGAAAATACTATGCCAGCACAACACCCAGGAAATAGAAAATAATTAGCCTGAAGCATAGAAGCACTTATTGAAAACCTAAACCTAAACTAATATATACAAAAAGGAAACCCATCATATTTGAAAATAGGGTTTAAGGTGTATCCCATTGATTGGGATAGGAAGTACTTCCCCATCTGTTGTAGCCAACTGATAAGCATTGTGCTCCTTATAGTCTCTGATAAGGAATGGACCTGTCCACATCTTATCAAACTTAGCATGATGGCCTGGCTTACTTTTTAAAACATCCCATTTCAGCACGAGATCTCCTACCTTGAAAATTTTCTCTGTAGCCCTCTTGTCAAATGTTTTTTTCGTTTGGAGCTAATGATACTCCAAGGTTTCATTGCTTTGTCCCTTAATTCTTCGAACTCGATGAGCTCTGCATACCTCACAGACATTGGGTCCTATCCCTCAAACATTTCCAAATGGTGAACAATGTTTAGAGCTAGAATCTCCACAGATAGGGGTAATCTTGTCTCTTTGCCATAGACCAACATATATGGAAAATTACCAACAGACCTCTTAGGGGTCACCCTGTCTTCCCAAAGCACATTCTTTAAACTACTGTGCCAAATCCTTTGATTATCCTCTATGGTTCTTTTAATGGTCCTAATGAGGTTCTTATTTGTGCTTTCAGCTAAACCATTACCTTGAGGGTAATAATTTGAAGATGTGCTCAAATGGATGCCATGCTTAACTGCCCAATCAGTTAATCTTAATCCTACAAATGCAAGAGCGTTATCAGAAATGATAGAGTCAGGCACTCCAAACCTAGTGACTATATCTTCATAGAAGCTCAAAACTGAAGACTCTTTTGCTTCTTTTAAAGCTACCGCTTTTGTCCACCTTGTAAAATAGTTAGTGGCTGTAAGTACCCATTTGTGACCAGCACTAGAAGGTGGATTTATTGGCCCAATGAAATCAATGCCCCATCTCATGAAGGGTTGCTCCACTTGAATTGGATGTAGAGGCATAGCAGGTAGTTTTTCCTTTCCTGAAAATAAAGCACATTTGACACACTTTCTTAACCAAGAATATGCATCTTTGAACAAGCTGGGCCAATAGTAACCAACTCTCATGATTTTCTAGGCAGTAGTTCTTGGGGTAAAGTGACCTCCCGCAGCTGCATCATGAAATTCATGAAGCACCTTTTCAACCTAATCACTGTGAATGCATCTTAGTAGGACGCCATTCAAATCTCTTTTAAAAAGAATATTATTTATCAGCACATATGGTATGGACTACAGTCTGAAGTATCTTCTTCTAGCTTTGTTCAAACCATATGGACACTCACCAGTCTATAAGAAATGGGTCATATCTTGAACCCAATTAGTTGTCCCCATAGGCACATCATCTTGAGCATTCTGAAACTCATTTGTATTAGTAAACACAACATCCTTTTCTGATTCAGTTTTGCTGCTTGACCCTGTAGCAAGTTGTTCACAGAGACCCTTACCTCTAACCAATTTGGTGATCTTGATATCTACATCATACTCCATGACCTTAGTAATCCACCCTGCTCTTTTTTCATTCAAATCTTTATTCAACAGAAATTCCTTCACACTTGCGTGTGCAACCAGAATATGAACCTTATTGTTTGAAAGCAAAGGTTTAAACTTCTTCAGACTTCTGATCATAGAAAGAGCATGCTTCTCAACAAATGTATACTTCTCTTCATAATCAGCAAGCATTTGACTGAAGAAAGCAATGGGTTGTTCTAGATTATCCCTATTCTTCTGAACCAGCATAGCAGAGATTGAACTACTACTACCAAAAGCATATAAAAAGAAATCTTTAGAGAAGTATGGGTTTACCAACGTTGGGGAAAATGCTAATGCCTCCTTGATTTCTCCAAAACTATGCTTTGCCTCCTTTGTCCAACTGAAAACTGCATTCTTCTTTAACATGGCTGTCAAAGGTTGTAACAGGTTTGCAACATCAGGGATAAACCTTCTCAGAAAGTTGATTCACCCCAAAAAGCTTTGCAGACCCTTCTTGTGATTTGGTAATGGTAGCTCTAATATAGCTCTGACTCTTTCAGAATCAATGGCAACTCCATCTTTTGATACTATATGGCCTAAAAGCTTACCTTTATGAACTGCAAAGATACTTTTTGTAGGATTGAGGGATATTCCATATTCTCTACACTTTTCAAAAACTTGCTTGAGGTGTGACAAATGTTCATCAGCTTTCTTGGAATAAACTGTAATGTCATCTAGATAAATCAGCAAAATCTTATTGATCAAGCTTTAGAATGCCATGTCCATGGCCCTCTGAAATGTGGCACCAACATTAGATAAACCAAAAGGCATCCTTTTGTATGCCATGGTGGCCCACTTAGTTGTAAAATCGGTTTTAAACTGGTCTTCCTCTTTAACCAACACTTGATTATAGCCCGAAAAACCATCTAACAAGAAAAATCTCTCAGAAACTAGCAACTACTTGCAAGATTTGTTCCATGGAGGGCAGAGGGTAGTGGTCTTTTAAAGATGCTCGGTTAAGATCCCTGAAATCTATACAGAGTCTTATCTCACCATTTTTCTTCCTAACTGGTACAAGGTTAGAAACCCATGAAGTATGCTTAATAGGAAAGACAATACCCCCCTCAACTAATTTGGTCAGCTCTTTAATCATTAAGGGCTCAAGCTTGGGATTCAAGGGCCTTTGTTTCTGCCTTACTGGCTTGGCATTAGGTTCTAACTCAATTGTGTGCTGAGTAATATGGGGATCAAACCCTTTCAAATCTAAATATTCCCAAGCAAAGACATCATAGAATTCTTGACATAAAGCAACAAAATCTTGTTTATCTTCATGTGAACAAATTTTGCCTATCTTAAGAAGTTTACCTTTGAAAATCTCCAGTTCTTCATAGTGTTCTTCCTTCATTTGCAAGCCAGCTCTACCCTTTTTAAGCTGATCATCAGTACTGAAAATCGACTCTAAGGTAACAAGGCCTTTGGGTAATTTATTTGTCTTTAGATGTATGACTTGATCACCATACTACTGCTTGAGTTTTGCTTGATTCACCATGGAGAACTGATCTTCCTCGAGCAAGAAAGAAAGGATTTTCTCATCACTGTCAAAAACATTGCCAGTGAATGTTGTTATCAAGAATTGATGGTCTAACCACAACCTTCACATACTGCTGCACTTTCTCTTTTCTAATGTTATTTGGAATGTCAAATTGTGCTCCAATGGCTGCAAGCCTGTTAGCATGCTTGTTCTGATTTCTTGGAATAGATACTAAATTAAAGGCATCAAATTCCTCAAGCATGTTCCACACTCTATTCCTATAAGACTTCAGTGTGTCATTTTTAGCCACATTCAGGCCCCTTACTTGATTAACAATTAACTCACTGTCCCCATAGACTTTCAAGCTGGTTATTCCTCTCTTCCTTGCCCACTCTAGACCTTGAATAAGGCCCTCATATTTAGCAGTGTTATTGGAGCATGCAAAAACAAAATGGAATGCAGAGTAGTACCTATCACCTTGTGGAGAAATCAACATTGCACCTCCTCCTGCTCCATTCTTACTTCTGGAACCATCAAAGAACATCTCCCAAAGTTCACTTAGTGGCTGCAACAACTGATCAGCACCTTTCTCCAGGTTTGGAATCTATGTGTCAGGCTCAAGAATGACATAGTTTCCCATACCAGCATCTTGAATGAGGTCCTCAGGACTGTCTAATACATTTTCAAATGCCCATTCATGTAGCAGTACGTCAGGAATAGCTTCTTATTGGAGTTCTTGAGCAGCAGCCAGCTCATTGTCAGTAAAAGCAACACAATTTGCATTTGCAGCAAAAGGAGCAACATTGATGGGACTTGGGTTATATGGCTCAATGTGATCCTTGGCCAACCTTTCAGATTTAATGGTAACCTTGGTTCCATATCTTGTTCTAAATAGCATATGTTACCAATCAGATGACACATAACCACCTATCTTGGCTGTAAAGTCTCTTGATAAGCACAAGGAAAAGAAAGGTGGAAGGTCTATGACACATATGTCTTGAGGAACTGAAAAGTTAGGACAAGCATGGAGGGTAAGACTCAGATCCTTAATGATGCCCAGTGTACTAACGGAGGTACCATGCAATTGGATTACTCCTTTTTCTAAGGGCTGATACTTTAGCCCAAGCTTGTCAGCAATCTGTTTTGGTATCACAGAGCTACCAACTCCACTATCTACCATACAGTTATGAACTAACTTATCACCAATAATCACTGACACGTAAAAGGGGGGTGGTTTGATTTCTTTTCCCATCTCTTTGTTGGGCCGCTTATCATTTTCTTGAGGATTATTGGTCAAAACAGTCCTAACTTGACCTATTGGAGACTCATATTGATAAGACATTTTCAAATTTGACAGGGCTAACTTTAACATATCCTTTTGACCTGGGATGGATAATGAGTCCCACATGGACATTGTAACATTTATTTTTTTCATACTGTCAAGGATTTTATAAGGTACAATTGGATTTACTTTAGGATGTACCTTCATACTAGTATGATCAGCTTGTGAGTATGACTGCTCCTTGTCTGTGAGTGGCTGATTTCTTTGCCAAATAGGAGCCACTTGAGGGGTAGATGGTTTTGTAGTCACTGCCTTTCCTTTGTCAGCCGCTTGACCAAGTTCAAAAGCTCTCTTCTTTGCCCTGGTGTTAGCTACAACTGGAGGACTATCTTCGTTCAACCCATAGAATTCTTGACCTTTCCAGTTAAGTAGGGTAGTATCATTGCTAAATTGGTCCTTGTGTTGTGAGGATGCATCATTGCTTGCAACCTGCTGCAAATTTCAAGCATTACGTACCATAAGTGCCTTGTTGATCAGTTTGTTTGAGCAAGTGGCTTGATTATGAGGTTGGTTACAAGGGTAACACCACTCATAATCTGCTGCTAAGTTGTTTTGGATAGGAACCAACTCCTTGGTCACACTAACAGGGGTTGGAGCGTAGGCTTGAAAAGGCCTTGTGTTCACACTCTGTCTTGGGCCCTGATAATTGCCTTGATACTATTGTTTATTACCTTGATATGCTTGTTGCTGGCCTGAATTCTACTGCTGATAAGGCCTACTATATGATTGCTACTTCTCTAAGCTTACAAGCTTGTTACCAAAAGACTGCAATAGACTTTTGATTTCCTGTAACTCATTTGGAGAACTAGAAGCAGCATTTTCTTGTGTTACAATAACTGGAACAGTAGTTGGCAGCATTGGCACAGCTGGTAGAGGTGTGAAATGAGGTATTTGCAAAGGAATGTTCGCATGAATCTCTAGAAATATAGGCATTGGAGGCCTAGGAGCGAGTTTACCAGCTTGTATTAAGTTGTTCTCAGCTTTGATTGCTATTTCGAAAGCGTCTGGCAAGGACACTCCTCCCATTGACTGTATCATGACAGCTATATCGCTGTTCAGAGCCCTCAAAAAGTAAAAAAATGCGTATTCTAGAGGTGGCCTCACCATTGTAGGGATTCTATCCCAAGTTCTTTGAAATCTGAAGTTGAAGTCGTTCATCTGCTCTTGTGGAGCCCTCTTAACTGTAGTCAATTATTCCAATAGAGATAAGTTGTCAGACATATCTTGAAATTGTTTATGCAACTTATCTCCAAAATCGTCCCATGTTGCAATTGAATTAACTGGTAGGCTCCTATACCATTGCACAACTCTTCCCTTCAGTGAAGCAGCTAGTAATCTCACTGCAACATCCTCTTGCATTATGTGATGGACTCCACATAATGAAGCCACATCTCTCATGTGTTCAATCGGGGTAGTTTGATCTTCTCTGGTGAAAGTTGGTAGACTCTTCAAGGCTGCCATTGGAATGACATTATGTTGTGCCAAATTCAATGGGCTCCCTCCATTAAAAGCAACAAAGGGTTGATTCCTTGGAGCGGCCATTGGAGGTGGCTGAGGAGGATTTGCTGGTACTGTAAATGAAACTAAAGACGAAACAACAATGTGTGATCCCATAGATGGAGGAGTGGATTGAGTTCTTCTAGAATAGATAATCGTTGTCTCTCGCCTTCCTGTTGCTCTACCTTTCCTTCTTGGTGGTGACAGCTACAAATATTCAAAGGGACCTGAGTTGCCTCTTGTCTGAACTTTTCTCATAAACTGTAGAAGGCACTGATTTTTGGGGTTCTTCTTTTTGGAGTTGCCAAGTATGCCAAAGGACTTCTATAAAGTTTGAAATTCACTAGTTGCATACTAAACCAGCAGTTCAATCTAGTTCACTGTCCCACCGAGCGTGCCAGAACTGTTATCACCTAGAAATGCACCCTATGCAAAGTTGTAAACTGAGCTTTCTAGTGAAACATTGGATCACTCCAAGGTTGTGGGTCACCTAAGATTGGAGTGAACCTCCGGAGAAGGCCGACTTCCTTTGTGTTATCATCTAAACTACTGATTCTTTGATGGTAAAGGGAGAAGGAAAATTCATAAAAATGGAACTAAACTTATGGTGATACACTGTATTAATAAGAAATCATGAAACAGACATAGGAAGAACATACACTTGAAAGCCTAATTGTTATTCTCAGAGCATCTTCTTTTGGACTTAATGCTTTAGTCCTAACAGGTTTTGCCTACATACACACCTTGGGAAGGAAAGATTAATTTCACAACCTTAAGACATAAGTGCAAAATTATAAAACAAAGTTAAAGACTTGCATGTTCAAAAGAAAGATATAGAAATGAGAATCAATCCAAACATGAACACAAACTTCCAAGGTAAACTCTGTGTTGTATTCAGGATTCCAGTTGAGTTACAGAAAACCATACATTAATTGAGAAAGGATTGATTAAAAAATCACTAACTCTTCAAAGTGTGTAATCAGAACTATTTACAAAAGCAAAAAATTCCTTATATACAAACTGTGTCGGCCCCTTAGGGCTTACAAAAAAATAATATCTGGGGCCCTGAAAATGGACCCTTATATTTTTATTGAATTTCAAGCTGCACCTTGCATGTCCATATTAGTGTCAAAAAAATTGCCTTTAATGGACTCCCTCCTTGAACATCTTGCAACCACTGCCTTCACTTCTACCACTCATGTCGATCTTTGAATCTCTCTGCAGTCGAGCTGCTTTGAATGCTCCTGAGCTCCAAACAGATAACTCGCTGCCTGGCATTCTGTTGATCTTCTTCATCTGGTTGAGCTGCCACGACTTGCTTTTGGCTTTCTCTGATTGGTTGAGTGATCTACATGCAGACTCCTGGGCGGTCAAAACTTCTCCTGAAAAGAATCGCATCTCGGCAAGACACTGGAAGTGTCTCACCGATGTGATTAGGTGTCTCTACAACTATCAGCATATCATAGAATAGTCAGTGAGAGCTCATGGCGAGCTTATTTCATTTACCTCGAGCTCCTTCATTTTTCGGTGAGACCTTACCGGGTCGGCAAGACCTCATGGCGATGGCTTTGTCTTATGGCAAGCTCCTTTGCAGTCGGCAAGACATCCGTGTGTCGGTGAGACGTTTTATCGAAGGCAAAATGTTACCCCGAACGCTCCTCATCTTCACCGAGCTCCGCATTCCTTTCGCTGAAACTTTATCAAGTCGATAGGACCTCATGGCGATGCCCCATAGTCATACCGATATCTGCTTTTGTCGCTGAGATACCCACACTTCATCAAGACCTCTTGTAGAATTTCTTTTCCTTCGGCGAACTCTTCATTTGGCAAGACATCCGTCGAGACCCTTCGTTATTGGCGAGATATTGGCCTATCGGCCAGAATTCCCTTCAGGTTCCTTAACTCTTGGCGATGAGCCACTTTCTTTTGGTCGGGGAGACAACCCTACTTCGGCAAGACCCCTTGCCGAAGTCTTCTTCTCAGCGAGGCCTTTTATTGTCGGTGAGACTCCTGTCAAACTCTCTTTCCTGTGTCGACGTTGCCTCCTTTGATTTCTTCAA
Source organism: Sequoia sempervirens (assembly GCA_007258455.2). Taxonomy (NCBI): domain Eukaryota; kingdom Viridiplantae; phylum Streptophyta; class Pinopsida; order Cupressales; family Cupressaceae; genus Sequoia; species Sequoia sempervirens. The sequence goes on from VDFB02253073.1 coordinate 44,301, forward strand.
CGTGACCTTTATCCTTCGGCAAGACATTTTTCCAAATGCTTTATCCTTTGCCGAGACTTTTCATTCATCGAGACATCACAATGTCAACCATACATCATCCCGATGGTGAGACGTTACACCGAGGGCACCAACCCTTTCCGATAGCCTTTCCTTCATGTCGAGGAGACATTAAGCCTTTGCCAAGACTTCATGGCGACTTCATTTACCTTTGTCGAAGTGTCCATCTATCGCCAAGATTTATACCGAAGGCTTCACATCCATCGACAAGACATTCTCACTTCGGTATAACCTTATGCCGAAGCCCGCTTCCTTTGTCGACTCCGCTTTCTTGTGATTGTCGGGGAGACATTCTTACTTCGGTATAATCTTATGCCGAAGTCTTCTTTCTCGGCAAAGTCTTTTCGCTGTCGGCGGGACTCTTTCTGAAGGAAACCACATCGAGACCACCCCTTCTTCTTTCAGCAAGACCATCTCCACTCGCCGAGACCACATGCCGATAGGGATTACCTACACCGATGAAGCACCTCATGAGTTAGTCGGTGAGACCCAACTCATTCGGTAAGACCTCTTAGCGGTGAACACAACTCATGTCAATAGATCCTTCCACTGTCGCCAAGACCACATGAATGTCATGCCGAAAGCCGCCTATATGTAAAAACAAATCGTTATGACATCAAAAATGTCTTGCCGATAGGCAACACAGACATTTCAAAAATGGATCGGGGGGACCCTGCCATTCTCATGCCGATATATTCCCTGGTTTGAAGCATTCGGACCTTATGGACCCTATTACATGATATTCTGCCTGATTGAGCCTGAGGGTAAAAATTAGGTAACAGTGAATTCGCCCAATCAAAGGGTGAATTCATTGTTCGCTAATCGCCGCCCTCTAATAGGTGACTTTGCCCGAAAAGTTGGGCAAAATTGCCATTCCGCCACCAACCCAATTTCTCATTTTCAATAATCTATCCAATCCCAAATTTAAATGCATAAAAAATTAAAAATCTTAAAGAAAAATTCACAAAGAAGGGTTTTAGAGCTAACCTGGTGGGGTACTGTGTGCTCGTAGTAGAACTAGCGCACCTTGTCGCCCCGCTGGATGATCGCGTCATCTATGAAACCCTTGTCCTCGCTGTCATACTCGTCAGCCATCCTTGTCACCCTCTAGGTGATCCCACAATAGTGGTTTACAATTTTTGGCCAAACTAGATACTGAAATAATTTTTTCTAACTAAATCTTCACTTTCAGGACCTATAGCGGCTAAACTGTGAGGAATTTGAAGATGATGCAAACTAGAGTTTCTTGACATTTTTTCTGTAGATTCTAAATATATTTTTTTCAAAAATTTTGGAATCAGATTGCACCTCTTTTTCCATCTCCCTTGAAAACTAGTTTTTTTCAAAAAACAACATTTTTTAAGGAGTGAAGCTCACCATATAACGCATAACTTTTTTTCCATGAAGGATAAAATTCTAATTCTTTTGAATTTAGATTTGTAACTCCAATATCTAGTGATTCCACTTGGTTAGATAGTGTTTTATTGAATAATTTTTTCTTAATCAAGTTTCGAAGTCAAACCAATTACAATTCAGACATAGCTGGACCATATAACGCGTAACTTTTTTTGTATGTATCAAAATTCATTTTTTTTGTTGGATCAAGGACTTCAATATTTGGTACACTCATATTTTTATTTTTTTTTATAATATTCTATTTTTCCACATGTGCAAAACATAAAGCTTCATTTTTGGTGAAAAACCTATGTTTAATAAAACTAAAAAAAAAAATAGATAATAAAACCAAAACATATTAAAATTATAGTCGTTGGATATCTCGTTCCAAGGACTACTTGATTCCAGTTGGGTTCATGAAGTCTCCTCCATTTTCATCCTCAACCCGAGCTTCGAAGTGAATTTTTATTTATTTTTTTGGTGGCAGAGAGCAGCAAGGTCGGAAAAGGGGGGTTCGCTCGAACCAGGAGGGTTTGAGTGAACCCCCTTTCAAAAAGGGGTTTTTATTGTGATTTTTGGCGGGATGGTGGGAACATGCATTAAATGGGTTTGCTCAAACCTAGGCTCTAGCAAACCCTCTTTTGGTTCTTTCAAACCTATTAGTTCACTCGAACCCCCAAAACAATTTTTTTTGGCATCGAGTCATTTTATTCAAGTTTTCCTTCCTCACTCCAATTGTAAACCACTTTTGTGGGTTCACCCCCTATTCCTCTCTCTCTTGTTGAGTCAGCCTCCAAATGTGCAAATGGTGAACAACAATTTCTAAAATTACTATATATAACCTTTTCCCTCTCTTTTTCACTTTTCAAGTTTTGGGTATTTTTACCCATCATTTAAGCCTCTTTTTAATTTAACTAATCCCCTTTTTTCCACAGGCTGCCATTTGCACTCCGTTTGTCTGTTTTCCTTCGTTTAAAAGCCATTCTTCATGGTTTTTTGAGCTCTACCGTGTGGTACCCTCTGTTTCTTCATATAGAGAAGACACCTGGGGCCCCTTTTTCTTCCCCATCCACCCTCTCAAGGGAGCATACCCTGTCATTTTCCTCTGTTCCTCCATCATGTCCATTGCCTTGCGAGACCAAGGCCCCAACCAAGTAGCTTACACAATTTTTCCCGCGCCGGGCCATCATCTTTTCTGGTCATTTCCTCTATCAAGTCACATGCATTTTATTTTTCTTCAAAACACTATTATTTTAACAGTATTTCGAAGAGGGGAAAAATGTAAAGATCCGAATTTGACCACTCCCATATGGTCAAATTCATCCCCTTTATTCGTCTATCTCGCATCCCCCATCAACATTAATTAAATAATTTATTTAATTAATATTTCCTCTTTTCTAATGTTCCTAAAGTATTTAATTAAATAATTAAATACTTTACCTTTTTTGCCCCCTTCTTCTCTAAATTAGATAAATGTCTCAATTTATTTAATTTAGCCGCTAGGATTTTTGAATTTAAATCACTTTTAAATTTATCTTTTTCTCTCTCCTTGTCCCATCCTCCATAATCCCCCTTTTAATTTGGATTAATCTAATCAATCCATGATTAGGATGTGCACACCCTTAATCAGGATTAATGTCACATCCTCCATAATTTGCAACTTGCCTTAACCCTTCATTAGCCTTTCTAATCACTTTTTTACACAACCTTAATTGCATGATTAGGTCAACCTAATCCTTATTCCATTTATGGCATACCCCCAAGTCAACCATCATTAAATGCTTTCTCCTTTTGGAGAAGGCAGCCCATTCCCCTGTGTGAAGTTAAAATTCACTTTTATTCTCCCCATGCATTTTAGGAATTTTTAATTTCTCTCCTCTTCCCCTTGAGGATATTTGAGGACTTTTTAATTTCTCATGTGTCACATCTCCCACAAGGGGACAAGGACCTCCTTTATGAGGAGATCTTGTCCCAATCCCAAGGTACTCTAAAGTACCTCCACCTCATCATCTCCTTGACACCTCACTTAACACTTGGAAAGATGTGAGGGCTTGTGAGTCCTCAACTCACCCTAGCCCTTCATCTTGTCCATGATGGCTAAATATCAACCATCCATTCCTTGGAGGCAATTCCCCTAAAATTAGAGGATTTTTCCCTCATTTGATCATTCACCACTCAAGCAATCAAGCCTTCTAGCACTAACAAGCATCCTCCATTGCTACAAATTTTGAGCTCATTTTGCATCCACATCTTACATCTACCCAAATACCCACTTACACCATGTTGGAAAATGTGCCTCAATCTTACTGGCATGAAACTTCTGAAAGAGAAAAGTTGGTGTGCCATTCTTACTGTCTGGACGACTAGCAGCAGTGTTCTAAATCCTTGAAGTGCTCGGGTCGCCAAGACTTTGGTTCTGTCTTGCTGACGGGAATCATCGGCAAGACATGTTGATCGCTGTGAGTTTCCCATCTCTTTCCGCCTGAGCAGATCTCTTGCTGATGGGTTGGTGTCTAATGGTTATACACTCGAAGTCATCGGGGTGACATGAAGGCTCGGTAAGAACTCTTGCCGATGGTTGTTGTCTTGCCGATGGTATAGTCTGTTGTCGGTATGACTCCTGGCGAAGGATGGACTCGGGGTGACTTGGAACCTGCGGCGAGACTCTTAGCGGCAGCCTAAGTCTTATCGACGGATGTTCATATCGGTATGACTTGAGGGCTCGTTATGACTTGTAGCGACTAGCGATTATCTGGGCGATGGGTCTGCTGAGGATGTCGGTGAAAGGTCTTTCGATCTTGCCGATAAAGTAAGTCTCACTGATGGGAGTGTTGATGTCGATGTGACTTTTGAACTTGTTTTGATCTGCTACCAATAGCAGTGACTCTTGTCGATAGCAAGGGATGTGTAATCGGTCTTGTAGCATCGAGGGAGACACTGCTAGTGTCTCACCGACATGCGACACAGTTTGAACGTCTTGACTGAATGACTATCCTACGTGGTTTGTCCTCGACCAATCAGAGAAGCAGAATGGGAACTGCTAGCAGTTGTACTGTTGCAGCCGTTATTGTAAGGAAGATCAACAAACCATGAACGACATGGATATTCTCGGTAATCAAAGATGATGATCAGTTTGAGTGAACAATGGTGTGAACGGGTCGATGTGTGATCAATGTGTGTGAATTCAATTGAGAGTGCATTGTAAATGAGATGTTCTATACAAGGTTGATCATTGAATCTGCTGTTGTAAATTGACATCATAAAGATAAGTATGATCTTTGTATGTAATTTCCTTTACTGTAATACAAAGAGGTTTTTCTTGGTGTGGTGGGTTTTTCTCCCAGAAGGGTTTTCCCATGTAAATCTGGTGTTCATCTATGTATGTTCATTTCTCTATTTCTGTTATTTCTTTCAAGTGTATCTTAATTGGACTGTAATTGAAAATTATAAAGACACCTCTGCATTCTTCCTCGAGGTTTTGGCGTTAGGAGAGTTTGTTCCACACCTAAGATTTCCTTACAAGTGGTATCAGAGCCTGGTCAGTTGTGTTATCCTTGTGGGTACATTGGGTTATTTGTGTCAATTATGTTTTCAGTGGGAGACTTGTAGAAGTCTGGTAATTCGAATTACAGGTTAAGATGGCAAGCACGTCAGGAAAGATTGAAATTAAGAAATTCAATGGCAGCAATTTTGAGTTGTGGAAACTCAAAATGGAAGATCTATTGGTTGATCATGATATGTGGCTTGCTGTGTCTAGAAAAAAGCCTACAGACATGAAGCAAGAGGATTGGGACCTTGCAGATAGAAGATCAAAGGGGCTGATAAGACTTTGTTTAGCAGACTCTGTTCTTCTGAATGTTCATGAAGAAAAGACTGCATCTTCCTTGTGGAAAAGACTGGCAGCTATTTATCAGGGCAAGTCCTTGGTGAATAAATTGTTCTTTAGGAAGAAGTTGTACACTTTGAAAATGTAGGAGAGAGGGTCTGTTGTTGATCATTTGAACGCTTTCAACATGCTGATTGCTCAGTTAGCATATGTGGGTGTGAAGATTGATGAAGAAGATCGTTGTATGCTGTTATTATGTTCTTTGCCAGATTCTTGGGATCACTTGGTGATGGCTATTGGGAGTACGGCATCCACTTTTAAGATGGAAGATGTTGTTGCTTCTTTGTTATCAGAAGACATGAGAAGGAAATCTTCTGAGATGGCGAAGGAGGCTCTTGCTGTTAGAGGCAGATCGAAAGAAAAAGGCAAGAAGAAGGACAAGAAGTCCAAATCAAAATCAGAAGGGAGATCAAAGTCTCCTGGCAAGAAGTCCAAGGTGAAGTACTGGAATTGTGGGCAACCTGGTCATGTCCGAAAGGATTGCAAAGAGGAGAAAAAGAAGAAGAAGAAGAATTCTTTCGACAATGATTCTTCTTAGAGTGATGCAGACACTTTCATTGCAACCTTGGCTGCACAAGCATCAGATGATTTCTGGCTGATTGATTCTAGAGCATCTTTCCACATGACATCTCATAGAGACTGGTTCATGGAGTATGAAAATTATGATGGTGGAAAGGTGTATTTGACAAGTGATTCATCTTTGGAAATAGTTGGCCATGGAAGAATGATAATTCAATTCCCTGATGGAAGAGTGAAGGGAATCAATGATGTAATGCATATATCAGGTCTGGCTCAAAATCTACTTTATGTTAGTAAGCTGAGTGATATTGGAGTGCAAGTCACGTTCTCTAGAAATGGCTGCAAGATGATGAGAGGCTCAATGGTGCTAGCAAGGGGTTCTCGTATTGGTACCTTGTATAAGCTGGATGCACATGCTGTGTAATGCAATAGTGTCTCTGTAAAGTCACAAAAAGCCACTCATGGAGAAAAGAAGGTAATAGTTCCTGATAGTGTAAACTCTATGGAAGTTAAACTTCCAGCAGAAAAGACTATGCTCTGGCATCATAGGCTTGGCCATATTGGAGAAAAAGGTTTAAAAACCTTGAAGAATAAAAACCTAGTTGAAGGGCTTGATGATTGTAACCTTGAATTCGAATTTTGTGAACATTGTATATATGGTAAAAAACACCGTGTTTCATTTTATTCCAGTCCTCACAAATCTTCAAGTTTACTTGATTACATTCATTCTAATGTTTTTGGTCCAGTGAATGTTCCTTCTTTGTCTAAGTCAAGGTACTATGTATCTTTTATTGATGATTATTCAAGAAGGGCATTTGTCTATTTTTTGAAAAGTAAATCAGAAGTGTTTAGTCAGTTTAAGGAATTTAAGAACCTTGTAGAAAATCAGACTGGAAGAAAAATAAAATGTTTAAGGACTGACAATGGCAGTGAGTTTTGTTCTGATGATTTCGAGAGGTACTGTAAAGATCATGGGATTAAAAGACATAAAACTACACCTTACACTCCGCAACAAAATGGAGTTGCAAAAAGGTTCAACAGGACAGTGATGGCTTGGAGGAGAAGTTCTAGGCTAAGGTAGTTGCTACAACATGTTACTTGATAAACCGTTTCTCCTAATTCTACACTTGTTGAGAAAACACCTTTGGAAGCATGGTCTGGAAAGAAGCCCTCTCTGAGACATATTCGAGTCTTTGGCTATGAGGCATATGCACATGTGCCGAATGAGAAAAGATCTAAATTGGAAAACAAGGCTGTCAAATGTATTTTTATTGGTTATAGTGCTGGCATAAAAGGATACAAGCTTTGGAATCTTGATACGAGAAGGTTCTATATAGCAGAAGTGTTATCTTTCATGAGCTGAAGCCTTCTACCTTGGATCTGTAGTCAGAGACAAAATCAGAAAACAAAAGGATGTAGTTGAAATTCCTCCTACACCAGATAAAGAGGAATTGAAAATTCAAAATGTACCTGAAATTGAGGAGAGCTCAAGCGCTCGAGTTCTGAAGAAGAACAACAACCTCAACCTCAGCAAGTGAGGAGGTCAACTCGTTAAAGAAAGCAACCTAATAGGTATGGGTTTTCTTTGATAGATTCTACTTGTGCCTATGCTTTAATTTCTAGCACTGATGAGCCTAGGACTGTGAAAGAGGCATTTAGAATGTCTAATTCAAACTCTTGGTTGGAAGCCATGAATGAAGAAATGGCATCATTAGAAAAGAATGATACTTGGAGTTTGGTGCCCTTTCCTAAGGTAGAAAAATTTGTTGGTCGCAAATGGGTATTTAAAAAGAAAATAGGTCCGATGGCGCTGTGGAAAAGTATAAGGCAAGATTGGTTGCGAAGGGTTATTCCCAGGTAGAGGGAATTGATTATGGAGAATTTTTTTCTCTTGTAGCTAAGCTGACATCCATTAGATTTCTTTTGTCACTTGCAGCAGCGTATGACTTAGAAATTGAATAGATGGATGTGAAGACAACATTTCTTCATGGTGATCTTGAAGAAGAAATTTATATGTCCCAACCCAGAGCACTTTGTGGAGAAAGGTAAAGAAAAATTGGTTTGCAAGTTGAAAAAATCTCTATATGGATTAAAGCAGTCTCCTAGAATGTGGTACCAGAAGTTTGACACTTTTGTTTTGTCATTGGGATTTGTAAGATCAAAATCTGATCATTGTGTGTATTACAAAGCTGAAAGTGATCGAGTTCTTATTATTGCTCTCTATGATGATGATATGATGTTCATAGGCAATAGTAAGTTAACGATTTCTAATTTTAAGTCTCAGTTGTCTGCAAAGTTTGAAATGAAAGATCTTGGTGCAGCTAGGTATATTCTGGGAATGGAAATAACTAGGACAGAATAGTAGAAAACTTTGGCTCAGTTAGAGTAAGTATATTAAGACTGTTCTAAAGAGATTTTGTATGACTGATTACAAGCAACTAGTTGTTCCAGTTTTGCAGGGAATGAAGCTATCTGTTGAAGGTTGTCCAAAATCTCCTACTGAGATAGAGGACATGACAAGTGTGCCTTATGCTAGTGCGGTTGGTAGTCTAATGTATGCAATGGTCTATACAAGGCCAAAAATTGCCCAAGCAGTGGGAGTACTTAGTTGGTTTATGGATAATCCTAGAAGAACACATTGGGATGTTATGAAAAGAGTTTTTAGATATTTGAAGGGAACTTCTGAATATGCATTGTGTTACCATGGCAAATTGGTTGAATCATAGAGGACTCTCAACATTCGAGGCTATATGGATTTTGATTGGGCAGGGGACATTGACAGTAGAAGATCCACTAGTGGATATATTTTCATGATGAATGGTGGTGTAGTGAGTTGGATGAGTAAGTGGTAGGCTGTAGTCGCTTTGTCCACTACAGAGGTAGAATACATGGTAGCAACACATGCCTGTAAAGAAGCAATCTGGTTAAAACGTTTGTGTTCTAACATTGGTTTTGATGCAGGGAAAATAACAATTTACTGTGACAGTCAGAATGCTATTTGTTTGGTGAAAAATCCTACTTTCCATGCTAGGACGAAACATATTGATGTGCAGTATCATTTTATACGAGATGGTGGAGGATGGAAAGGTCTCTTTAGAAAAAGTGGATACTCTGGAAAATGTTGCAGATGCTTTGACGAAATCAGTGAGCACAGACAAGTTTAGGTGTTGTGCCAGTTCGATGGGCCTTAGTTCCCATGAAATTCAGTAGTTTTGTTGTGCTCTGGAGGTGTCAATAAGATCTTCATCAAGTGGGAGATTGTTGGAAACGTGCCTCAATCTTACTAGCATGAAACTTCTGAAAGAGAAAAGTTGGTGTGCCATTCCTATTGTCTAGCCGACTAGCAGCAGTGTTCTAAATCCTTGAAGTGCTCGGGTTGCCAAGACTTTGGTTCTGTCTTGCCGACGGGAGTCATCAGCAAGACATGTCGATTGTTGTGAGTTTCCCATCTCTTTCCGCCAGAGTAGATCTCTTGCCGATAGGTTGGTGTCTAGTGGTTATACACTTGAAGTCATCGGGGTGACATGAAGGCTCGGTAAGAACTCTTGCCGATGGTTGTTGTCTCGCCAATGGTATAGTCTGTTGTCGGTATGACTACTGGTGAAGGATGGACTCGAGGTGACTTGGAACCTGCAGCGAGACTCTTAGCAACAACCTAAGTCTTGCCGACAGATGTTCATATCGGTATGACTTGAGGGCTCGTTATGACTTATACAAACTAGCGATTGTCTGGGCGATGGGTCTGCTGAGGATGTCGATGAAAGGTCTTGTCAATCTTGTTGATAGAGTAAGTCTCGCTGATGGGAGTGTTGATGTCGATGTGACTTTTGAACTCATTTTGATCTCCTGCCAATAGCAGTGATTCTTGCCGATAGCGATGGATGTGTAATTAGTCTTGTAGCATCGGCGAGACACGACTAGTGTATCACTGACATCTGACACAGTTTGAACGTCTTGACCGAATGACTATCCTATGTGGTTTGTCTTCAACCAATCAAAGAAGTAGAATGGGAACCGCTAGCAGTTGGACTGTTGCGGCCGTTACTGTAAGGAAGATCAACAGACCATGAACGACATGGATATTCTTGGTAATCGAAGATGATGATCAGTTTGAGTGAACAATGGTGTGAACGAGTCGATGTGTGATCAGTGTGTGTGAATTCAATTGAGAGTGCATTGTAAATGAGATGTTCTGTACAAGGTTGATCATTGAATCTACTGCTGTAAATTGACATTAGAAAGATAAGTCTGATCTTTGTATGTAATTTCCTTTACTGTAATACAAAGAGGTTTTTTCTTGGTGTGGTGGGTTTTTCTCCCGTAAGGGTTTTCCCACATAAATCTGGTGTTCATCTGTGTATGTTCATTTCTCTTTTTCTGTTATTTCTTTCAAGTGTATCTTAATTGGACTGTAATTGAAAATTATAAAGACACCTCTGCATTCTTCCCTGAGGTTTTGGCATTAGGAGAGTTTGTTCTGCACCTAAGCTTTCCTTACACACCATTGCATTCCTCATCCACTCATGATCGTTTCGCATCCGATTTTAAGCTATTTTCCATTCGAAGGAGCACACAATCGAACAAATCAATAGGGCCAACCAACTAATAAATTCCTCAATAACATGAACCTTAATTTTGTAAGGAGGCAAGGATCTGAGTATCTTAGCCACAATTTCATCCTCACTCACTAAACCACTGACACATTTAATACCTAGCACTATTTCATTTACTCTTTGCATAAAAGAAGTAATATTTTCATCTTCACCCATCTTCAGATTCTCATACTTTCCTTTTAATCTCTATAGCTTAGCCATCTTCACCAATGTATCTCCTTCATAAAAAATTTCCAACTTCGTCCAAATCTCATGAGTTGTCTACAGATCTATCACATTAGCCATCTCCAAATCTGTTAGAGTGCTCACCAATGCTTCCATAGCTCTGGTATTACTTTCAGCATCTTTGATCTCATTAGCAAAGGAGGGACCATTCTAAGGAATAATATATTGATCTCTTGTAATCTTCCAATAAGCATCACCAATGCACTACATATGAAATTGCATCCTGACTTTTCATAGTGAGTAGTTGGTGCCATCAAATCTAGGACTGTCCTTCTTGAATGTTGATTTTGTCATCCCGGATCACCTCAAGTTGTTAGACTTCTTTAGAGGAACTAGCTCTGATACCAATTGTTTGCAAAACAAGGACAAACAACTGAGAGGGGGGGTGAATTAGTTGTCATAGAAATTTAAAGATTTTCTAACTTAACTTACCCTTAATCTCAAAACTGATAAATGAACAATTAACCATAAGCAATTAGCACATTAGAGAGACAAGGAACACCAATTTTTTTTACGTGGAAACTATGTTAGGGGAAAAACCACAGTGGATGTTAGTCCATAAGATTATACCCTACTAAAAGTATAATGAAGAACAATAAGAGGAATGCACATGCATTCAGGTACACTGCCTAGAGCTCGCTGCTCAATTACGAAAGGGGCTCACTGCCCAACAAAATTGGATTAAAATCCTGGAGGGTATGAACTGAGAAAATATCTTCTACTCAAGCCTGATTATAGTTCCAATTAAGCTCAACACTTCTTCAAACTTCACACAATATTCTTCACACTCTGCTCAATAAAGATATTCACACATACACACATTGGAGCACACGAAGCACACATTCCACTGATCACACAATCACTCTTATATATCCGCTACATGAGATTCCATCACAACTTCGTCGGGCAAGAAAATAAAATATATTTGCAATGTCGGCCCAGATTTATATTTAAATTTTAAGGCGTATCCACTAAGGTCGACCACAACATAGTGGAGACCCAAATTAACATCTCCAATACAAAAAGACTTTAATTAATTTCACCTCAAAGATCCACAACACGCTATCACCAACATGTTGGCCAAAAACATGAAAAATCGAACATGCACACAAAGATCTTCAACCACAAGCTCACCGATTAATGTGGACGCACCACAAAGCTAGAGAATGAACTAGAGACATCTGAGAACACCAAGAAATAACATAGAAGCATCCAAAAAAAATGAGATAACCAGAATCACATAATCTTCATTCAGGAACACTGATAGAGACCAACAAAACACTGTCAGACCATAACTCACACAGACCTTCACGCAGACCTTTGAAAATTCTGGTAGATGATCTAGTCATACTCAACAATAAACCCTTTAATCCACATCAGCTAATATTTTGCGTACAAAACAAAACGACTTTATGACCTACGTAGTTCCACTAGGAACTTGGAACACTTTTCCTTATAATTTTCTCAATATCCTCGACATATACAGTAATAGACACACCAAATGGTAATAGTGTTGACATCAATGAAAACCACATATCAACAACACATCCACAACATCCAAAAATCTCCCAACAAATTTTGCACTATAGATAGGCGATTTTGCCCTATAAAAGGGTGATTCCACATCCAGTCCAATCTAGGTCTTTCGTTTGTGCAAATTCATCTTTGTCAGAGGTGAATTTTCCTGTGGGTCACTTTTTGGGATATCCCATTTTCACTCATTCTCTGGAACAAGTGAGTTTTTCTAGTCTTTGGGTGAGTCTGTTAGTCGTTCTCCGTCAAATTTGCTCATTTCCACAAAACAGGTGAATTTTCTCCCTCTGGGGGTGAAGCTACTATCCACAGGGATGATCCCATTCTGAGTCTGAGTCATTCTGTCATTCATCTTCGGTCTTTACTGAATAGGTGAATTTTCCCTCTTTAGGGGAAAACCTGCTTTCTGTCTGTATCAATTCGTCCATCCTCTTGTCCATCAAATTTTCTTGTTCTCTTAGAATAGGCGAATTTTCTCCTCCCTTTGGGCGAATTTTCTTCCTCCAGGGATGATTTTTCTCCCCGTCTAAGTGTTCCATCCATTTGGTCAAGATTTAGGCGAATCCGTTTGTGGAAAAACCAATCTCATTTTTAGGAAAATCCGTTCCTCATCTGTACTGTTCAAGAAACAGTCGAGTTTGTCACCTAGTTAGGAAATTTTGAAAGTCATATTCACCCTTTCTCCTATGATTTTCCAAGGTTTTAGGCGAACTTGTCAAAGAATAGGAAAACTTGTCAGTTTTTTAGGTGAATTTGCTATAGTTTGGGCAAACCTACTGTCAGATAGGTGAATTTTCTAAGCAGATTCACCTATTTCTTGTACCATCCTAGACTTTAGGCTAATTTGAGCTGTCAGAAAAGTGAATTTTCTTATCAAATTTTCCCGTTTCTTGTGTGCCTTCCAGATTTAGGGTGAATTTCACTCCCCAAAATAAGCGATTGTGCATAACACAAAGGCGAATTTGCTCACTATAGATAGGTGAATTTGTGACCTAAAAGGGAAAACTTGCTTGAAACAGAGGCATATCTGTTTCCCATACAAATTCTAGAGTAAATCCTGTGGACCATCAAAAGCTTTTCATTTGTCGAGTCCTTTGCTATGATAAAAAAAATTTATCACCTTCCGTTCACCCGTAATCTTCACTTTAGTCCATCTACATTTTCCAAAAACCATCCGTTCATTAGTCAAATCATATAGGTGCATCTTAGAACATCTCTAGATCGCATATCCATCATCAGATTATCAATCCCAATCCTCTAGATTACATTTTAGAGGTCTTTATCCAATTTGGGTTAGGTGTCTTGTCCTGATTGTCATCATCCACATCTACTTAGGATTGTCATCCATCCTGAGTTAGTCATCATCCACGATCCAATCAATCCACTTCCATCTTGAGGTGAATTTGGTGCCATAATCATCCATCTATCCTTTAATCCGATCAATCAACACCTTGCATCACCTAGTTTCATCTTTGAACTTGGTCTAGAATTTGTTTCATCATCTTATCTAATCAATCGTCTAATCCTAACAATCATTTCATCTCATCAATCAATCTAATTCAATCCAATTGTATCCCCTATTCAATCATCCAATCAAACGATCCTTCATCCAATCTAATCAATCCTCTAATCATCACTTAGGCCATTCCTGCACTACACCTTAAAGTGTAGCCTCATCCCAACTCATCTGGTAGTTTTGCACTTTCATGCCCATTCAAACCTGATTGCAAGAAAAGAAACTTACGACAGACTAATAGACCCAAGGTGCTCAAATCAACACTTCTCAGGATCCCAACAATAGTGCCTCATCTCAATCCAATACCGATGTCCAAAACACTTCACCACCTAGTGATGAGAACATGGTCAATCAGTCTGAAGTCACAATTGATGAGTACCTTAGCAATCCCACCAATTTTTAGATGACAAATCACCTCCTTAACGAGTGTGGGGATAAAATCCTTATCGCCTTGCTCTTAAAGGGAGTTAAACCACCACCTGACTTTGACATGTCACAATATGTCAACATCACACCCACTCCAATGTCTCAGGACCCCCAAAACTCACAGAACATTCTAGGAAATTCATATGTCCCCGAAGGCCCACCCATAAATATCTGGTATTAGCCTAGGTTCAAGAATGTCATGCTTTATCAAGTTGGAAATGTTCCTTAGGTTCTAATTACATTTGCGAGAGCACAACTTGATCCAAATGATCCCCTTTCTTATGGTATGCCTCAAAATATACCACCTCCATCACATGCCATGCTTGTCTAGCAAGGTCTGACCCCCATGCCATCTGCACCACCTCTTCCACCCAATCAGCCATGTCAAGCACCCGTCAACATTGGGGGAAATCCTTTCCTTGCACTTCCACCACCTCCAGGAGCTACACCTGCATTAAACCTACCACCACCACCCTTCACATCTTAATAGCCACCCCAAGGCAACATCCCCACATTCCAAAAACCTCTGATTAACCCACAATAGTCCACTACCTCACAACCACCTCACCAATAGGTGACGCAACACACTGCCATCCCATCGAAAGCACTGCTGCAACATACTGCAATCGCATCTCAACCGCCTCACCAATAGCCTCTGCAACAAAATATTCTAGTCCTACAACAACATACTGTTGTTCCCACACAACCCCCTCATCAGGCCACACAAGCTACATCACAACCTCAACAACTACCACAAGGTGCCTCAATACCAATTCCTCAGCAACAACATATCCCATCTCATCCTCTATACCAACAACCACTGCATCAGCAACAACCACCCCAACACACTCAAATTCCCACACAAATGCAATGAAATATCTTACACAATACCTTTATCATCCATCAAGCACATATGCCATCTTTGCTACTTCGTCAAATCCCAACCCCAATTTTGTTCATGAAAATCCTCTACAATCCCAACCGCCACCTTACATCAACCCTTTGCAAACACAATCCAATCCTTAGTACCAAATGGACAATCCACAACCACCTCCATATACTACCCAACAACCAAATGTTGCATAAAATTACCAATCCAACCTGTATTATAATCAACAACAACCACCTTATCAACAAGGTGCTCCCTCCACCTCATATTACCAGCAACAACCATCATATCAACAAGGCGCTTCCACCTCTTCATACTATCAAGCCCCTCCATAGTACCAACAAGGTACTTCCACCTCGCATTACCAACAACAACCAAGATATCAACAAGGGGTCTCCACTTCATATTATCAAAATCCATCATCATACTATGAATCTTACATCAATTCGCAACCACAGTCCACCTACACCAATCAATATCAACAAATGCCTCCGTACACACTTCCACCAACATACGATCAAACTGCTTTAGCCTCATCTTCATCCTACCAACATATCCTCCCTATAATCAATCCAATCCATCTAATTTGGCTCCCTTCATGCCTACTAATAAAGAGTAGGAAGAAATCAGAGCCGCATTAAAAGACTTGTTAGCAAGGACTAGCAAACAATCTTTTAAGTTTGAAGACATTTGTGCTTATCATTTCGATCCCTCAATCTCGCTAGTTGCTTTTCCAAAGAATTTTGAGATGCCAAAATTCGATAAGTACAAAGGAACTAAAGATCCTAAGAACCATCTTCAGGAGTTCTATTCCCATTCTCAAGAAGTCCAACACAATGACAATTATCTCCTGCGATTATTTCCAAGGAGTCTAACTGGGATAGCTCTTGATTGGTTTATGACTCTCCCAAAGGGATCCGTCAAGTCTTTTATAGATATTTTGGAAAAAAAATTTGCACACTTCTCCTTTGATTTGGAGAAGGATATTGATACTTTGGATCTTCTGAAAGAGAAACAACGTGAGTGAGAGAATTCTGCAAGCTACCTTCAAAGGTGGCGTGCTTTGGCTAGTCAGATGAAATCCCCACTTAGAGAAAAAGACATGGTCACCCTTTTTGTCAAAAAATCTCACCTAGACATGGCACATAATTTTAAGCTCCACTGTTTCACAACCTTTGTAGAGATAGTAGAGAAGGGTCCTATCCTTGAGAGAGCACTTATTACTAAAGGGCTAGTCAAAATTTATAATCTTGATAAGGAAAAGTCGTCTGGGGATAAACCTCACTACTGGAACAAGAATAAGAATGTTGTCAATGATGGTGTCACTGACACCAAACACGTTCAAGTAGCCAATGCTTCCCAAAATCCACCATATGTCTCTCCTTGGCCATCAATTTCCAATGTCATATCAGTGCCACACGGGGCACCTCATCCTCCTTAGCAGTTCAATCAGAATAATCAAGGGAACAACAAACGTTAGTTCACTCAATTAGGAGAGCCCTTAAGTGTTGTGTTCAATATGATTCTTCAAGCTAGTTCCCCGATCACGTATCCTATGACCAAGCCTCTTGATGAATCCAAACCCAAGCCAACCTGGTATAAAGAAAACAAATATTGCGATTTCCACAAGATCAAAGGGCCTTCATTAAAAAAAATTCAAGGCTTAAAAACCTACATCCGGGATCTTATAGATCGGGGTGATATACACATGGATTCCAACCAGGCCCCCTTGTCCAATGCTCAGCTTCAAATATATCAAAATGCCTTCCCAAAACATAACCAAGGTGCTAGCACATCAAATGCAAATCCCAAGTCCAGTAACAACAATAATCAGAGTAACAACACAAATAACATCAGTTACAAGAGTGTGTATTATAACTATGAGGGCATCATCATGCACATTAGTTAGGTTGAGCTGCATGTGTCTATGATACATGTAAAAGGAAAAGATCCATAGTGTGTTGTTATGACCCGCCGCACTCACATCATTGTCCCTAGAGCCTCTACGTCAACTTAGTCACCTCATGTAAGCTCCTAGTATAATATTCTTGATCACCTAGGAAAGACTCCGACACAAATATCTATCCTATAGTTGCTTAAGTGTTCTCCTATCCACCAAGAAATCTTAACCAAAGCTTTACAGGATACACATGTTCTCAATGATATAGATCCTACGCAATTCCAAGTGTTGGTAGGACACTTGTCGACCACGTACTAATTGGGTTTTAGCCAAAATGACATTCCTTGCATTGATTCGAACTATAACCATCCTCTCCATATCGAAGTCCTCATAGCCCGCCATAAAGTGATAAGGGTCTTGGTAGATAATGGATTTTCCCTATATCTTTGCACATTAAAGTTCATAAAATGGGTAGGCTACACCCACGCTGACTTAAATAATCAGGTTATCACTATCAAGGAATATGCCGATGCAGAGCGTGATTCTGAGGGGACAATTTGTCTTCCAATTCAGGTTAGTCTTGTTGTGTAGTACACTTCCTGCCATATCCTTGATCTAGACCTCCCCTATGACCTTCTTCTTGGCTGCCCATGGATCCATACCATGCAAGTTGTTCCATCTACTTACCATTAGTGCCTGAAATCGCAATTCAATGGGATGGAAGTGACAATACACATAGATCCACAACCTTTTGAGTATTTCCACACACTAGAAGCTTCCTTCCCCCATTCTCATTACTATCTAGGAGTAGAAATGGGGGCACCTCAAGCCTCATCATCCCATCCATCTTCCAACACGCTAGCCACCACTTTGTCCACTCCATCATCCACATTTGACTCCACCATCACCAAAGTCCAGATCATCGACAAGGGGTGTGGTGAGTATGAAATGCATACTACTTTAAATGTGGCAACCATGCCACCCTCATCACATACATATGGCCAACCTTCTCAGTCCATGTTCAAGCAAGAAGAGAAGATAATCACTTTGAGCTCTAAGAATGTGAGACCCAACACCTTTCAATCTCCTGGAATCAGACAAGACACACTAGAAGATGACATCAACCAATGGATATATCCTGAGGAGCCCGCACCTTCTCCCCCTCTAAAGGAGTATTTTCAAGAGACATATCCTTATGCCTGAAAGTTAGCTGAAAGATATAATTATCAAGGGGGAGGCATTGGCATCGAAGAACAAGGAAACAACTTGTTGACACCCCAGTGCGACCAAGATACTTGGGTTTAGGCCATGACACAAAACAAAAGGGTCCCATGCCATCAACTAGTGCTTCTAACAATGTTAGTGTGGAAAATGGTCTCCTCAAAGACATACTTGAATAATAATCCATCATATGTGCGTACGATAATGTGGATCACGTGGATCTTTCCTCCATGTTTGATTGCCTATCTGTTCTCTCTATCAGCCTTTCCCTTCGCCACCCTGAGCTCATTGATTGGGACCTACATGGTAGCACACCTATTGACACCTTTCCCTCAATGGATAATTATGTAAATCTTATGGGATTGGGGGAGGATGAACGCCCTAACCACAAAAATAAGAAGAAACAAAATAAAAAAGGGTCATCTAGTCAAAACCTCCCCGAGGTGCTTCTTGACTCAAGAAAATTAAAAATAAGGGTGTATCTAATAGTGAAAACCTCGATGAGGCATTGGAAGATGGGGACGTTCATCTTCCCCTTGTGGGAACTCAATTGTCTGAATGATCTTATATACTCATTGACGAAACACAAGAAGTAAACTTAGGAACCAAAGAAAATCCTAAAATCACATATGTAGCCAAGTCCCTATCAGAAGAAGAGCACTCCATCATCGTTCAACTTCTCAAAGAAGGCATCATCAATTTCACGTGGGCCTATTTAGATATGCCAGGTTTGGATCTTGCTCTAGTCGTACACCAATTGGATGTCCATCGAGATGCTAAACTCGTCAAGAAGAAACTCTAAAAGATGCATCCTCAAGTGGCTTTGTTGGTCAAGGAGTTGGAAAAACTATTAGAAGTTGGATTCATAAGACCCATTGATTACTCCAATTGGATCTCCAATATAGTACCAGTTGCCAAACCCAATGGGAACATTAGGATTTGCACAAATTTCTAGGACATCAACAAAGCTTGTCCTAAAGACGATTTCCCCCTACCAAACATTGACATGTTGGTTGAATTAACTGCTAGACATGAGATGCTCTCCCTCATGGATGGTTTCTCTGGTCACAATCATATCATAATAGCACTTAAGGATCAACATAAGACTACCTTCACCACTCCTTGGGGCACATTTTGTTATAATGTCATGCCCTTTGGCCTCAAGAATGTTGGGGCAATGTACCAATGCGCTATGACTGCCATCTTCCATGATCTCATTCACATCATAATGGAGGATTATTTTGATGATCTGTTGGGGAAATACATAACTAGAGAAGAACACCCTATGATCTTGAAGAAGATCTTTGAGTAGTTAGAGCATTATAAGCTACGTCTGAATCCGAAGAAGTGTGTATTTGGGGTTACATCAGGAAAGCTTTTTGGTTTCATCATCTCTAGAAGGGGCATAGAGGTCGATCCCGCTAAAGTCAAACAATCATGGAAATTCCTCCACCACACAATCTAAAATAGTTAAGGAGCCTTCAAGGCAAGCTACAATCCATCAAACGGTTTATAGCTCAATTAGCTAACAAATTCCAATTGTTCACCCATCTATTATGAAAAGATACTACCTTCAAGTGGGATTCAAAGTGTCACCTGGGTTTCAACAAAATCAAAGAGTACTTGGCTCATCCGCCCATCCTCATGCCTCCAATTCCAAGTAAACCGATCTTGTTGTACATTTTAGCTACTTCAGTTGCACTAGGGGCACTATTAGCCCAACATGATGAGTCCTCAAAAGAACAAGCAATTTACTACATCAGTCAAACACTAGTGGGCTATGAACTCAATTATTTTCCAATGGAAAATTTTTTCCTAGCTGTGGTCTTTAGTTGAAAAAATCTTTGACACTACATGCTCAGCCATCCCGTGAAGCTAATATCAAAAGTTGATCAACTCAAATATTTGTTATCCAGAACTACTTTGACTAGCCGCATGGCTAAGTGGGTCATGCTACTAAGTGAGTTTGATATAGAGTATGTGGATTGCAAGGAAATTAAAGGGCAAGTAATATTAGATCAGTTGGCGGACACTCCTTTGGTGGATGTCTATCCCTTGGTCACAGGGTTTCCTAATGAAGAGGTTCTTACAGTCACAAAATTAGCTACGTGGATGCTCTACTTTGATGGATCATACACGCATAATGGAGCTGGGGAAGGTATCTTGTTTCTCACCCCACAAGGTGATTACATCTCGAAGTCATTCAGGTTAGCTTTCCCATGCATGAACAACATAGCAAAATATGAAGCACTCATCACCGGTCTTCAAATCACCATCCAATGGAACATCACTTGCTTACGAGTCTTTGGTGACTCTCAATTGATTATCAAACAAGTCAATGATGAGTTTCTAACTGAAGATGAAAAATTGTTACCTTATAAGCGCATGGTAGATGACTTCAAGAAGTACTTCACCTCTATTCAATTTGAGAAAATCCCTAGAGTCTAGAATAAAACAACTGATGCAATGGCTACAATTGGTTCCCTGATTGACATGCCAAAAAATTGAACAAACTACGAGTTCCTAGTCGAACAACTCTTAATCCCGACTTATGACATTCCTAAGAGCGAAATAGTGTGCAACATCACAGGTCCCGAGTCACCATGGTATCATGACATTTACACTTACCTTCATGATAACATCTTACTCCTTGACCTTACCCAAAACCAACAAAAAAATTTCATCCAATGCACCTCCAGTTACACTATCATGGGAGACACAGTCTATCATCGTGGGTATGATGGAACTCTTCTTAGGTGTCTAAACGAGATAGAAGCTCGCACTACGTTAGCTGAGATTCATAGTGGTGTTTGCGGGGCCCATTCTAATGGAATGGCCTTAGCCAAGAGTATTCTCAGAGCTGGTTACTATTGTCCTACACTAGATCATGACTCTTGTGAGTTCATGAAGATGTGCTTACCTTGTTAGCAACATGCGGATCTAATACACACTCCAGCACAAGATTTGTAACCCCTCATAGCACCATGGCCCTTCTCTCAGTGGGGTTTTGACTTGATCGAAAAGATATACCCTCCATCTTCTGACGACCACACTTTCATTATCACTACCATTGAGTACTTCACCATGTGGGTGAAAGCAATGCCACTCTCTCAAATTATGGGCACTCAAATATCCAAATTCATCCTTTTCCATATTCTTTGCAAATATGGAATCCCATCCACCATCATCACAGATAATGGAAAGACATTAAAAATAAAGGCCATGAAACACCTTTGTGAAACATTCCACATCCAACATCATTGGTCCATGCCCTATTACCCCCAAGGTAATGGTCAAGCGAAGGCTACCAAAAAAATCTTGATCAAGATCCTCAAAAGGGTGGTTAATAACATTGGTTGAGATTGTCATCTTCGTCTCCATCCCGCCCTTTGGGCATATCGCACTTCCATCTGCACTCCCACTAACGCCACTCCATATTTTCTCATCTATGGTGTTGATGCCATCTTTCCAATTGAATTTGAAATCCCATCACTAAGAATATCTTTGAAGAACCTCATTAGTAATGAAGATGCTCGGGTTGCATGTTTAAGTTAGTCGGAAATCCTAGATGAAAAATGGATCAAAGCATACAATCATCTTCAAGTGTACCAACATTGTCTTAGGAGAAGCTACAACAAGAAGGTCCATCCTCGCCAGTTCAATGCGGGTGATCTAGTCCTTAAGGAGAATCAGCTTACCCAGGAGGACCGAGACAAGAAAGGGAAATTTGAGGCAAATTGGCTGGGTCCCTATGTTATCATTGCTAAGTATGTATTTGGGGCATATACACTTACCACACATGAAGGAGAGCCCCTAGAGGAGCCCATCAACATCAAGCACCTCAAAAGGTTTTACGGCTAAGTCAGCTAGGTTATCCTATCCTGTAAAAATACAAAAAAAGTAAAAAAATGTCAAAAATACAAAAAAATCAAAAAAGTAAAAAAAAATCCAAAAATAGTAAAGAAAAATAATTTGTCCTATGGTGAAAACCACCCTTGGTGGTGCCTTGGATAAGTACATTTGGTGAAAACCTGGTAAGATGCATCATTCGTAAAGGGTTTAATCATTATCTACCTTGCATCCTAGTTGCTTTATGCTTTCATCCATCCTATCCTCACATCCAATCCTAGCATCCTATCCATCCAATCCTTTTCATCTACATCCCCTTATATGTCGCTTCGTAAATTTTGGTTGAGCATTGGATGATTTTCATCCACTATCTGCAATCCTAAGCTTTTATCCCAATCTGAGCTTACGTCATCTGTCCATGTTGTCAGTCAATCTCTCACTTTCATCTAGAATCCTTCATCATGTCGGTCCTCATTAGGTCTCATTCTATCTTTCATTCATTGTCCATGACATGATAGGAAGTTATTAAAATTTAAGAGTGACGTTAATCTAAAACATCATGGTCTATAGACTGATTTTGGATTTGTAGGAATTAAATAAATCCCTGTCATGTCGATCCCTTGCCTTCATCTAAGCTTCTTCATCATGTCAGTATTTATTGGGTCCCATCTTGTCATGTATTTTGTAGTGAATCTGACTGCATACGCCTTCATCTAGTTGCGGTCTTCCCTCTCCTGATGGATATCCTTGTTATTTTTTAGTATCTAAGATAGTAAGGTCTACAAACTGACTTGGAATTAGCCCCTTGGGCTTTTTTCCATCCTGTCGTCTCAGTCGTCCATCCATCGTTTGTCTCATTTTATCTTTTGTTGTTGGTCTTTTTTTCAAACTATATTTCCCCTACGCTTTCACATAGGCAAGGTTGATCATTTGATCCGCCCCTGGGGCTTTTGTCCATCTTGTCTTTTCCATTCATCGTCTCCATTGTCCTCTTTCTGCTCTTATCCATGGTCTTTTATCAAACTACGAGGGCTCTGCACTTTCATGTAGGCAAGGCTAATCTTTGATCAACCCCCATCCCCTAGGTCTTTAGGGTGTGTCAGTCTTGTGTCTTGTGTCATGTCATCATGTATGTCTCTACCTAGTTGATTCTTCACAAATGAGATCCACTAGTATTCTGAGATTCAATCGATTTCGAATATCCTGAGTCATGTCAATCACTTAGTTTAGTCTCCATCTTTGGTATTAATAGGATGCATCCTTCCTCATCAGACCACATCAATCCCATCCACCTTTTGATCTTGTGGCAAATGACATTTGAAATTGATTGCTTTCTTTTGATGCTTTTGGCATTTTTTTTATCATTTGAGCTCCCTATCATACCTTGTCAAGGTCGCCTTAATCCATCATATTATGGTGCGCTTTGATTGGTAAACATAGGGGCATATCTTGATCTATTGTTTTTTGCTATCTGCTTGGTTGTCCCATGTAGTACCCACCAAGATCCCTACGGTCTTGTATTACGATGGGGCATCCTTTGTGCTTGTGGTTATCCCAATGCCTGGCCTGACCAAAGTCATCGCAACTTTGGGGTGTTGGGATAGCCTCCTTGTCTGATATGTTTGTTTCATGCATTTGAAACTAATCTGCCTTGATTCCTCATACCCTGGCATGTGGTTTCTTGTGCTATAGCAAAAACCAGTGCTCCGAAAATGGAAAATGGCATTATGATTGTATTTCATTTTTCCATTCCATTGCATTGCATTTATCCTCCATCCATTCTATCCCCAACCTATGACCTATGATTTTGGTTGTGCAAACATACATCCTCCATCTCCTTTTCTTCTCAGGATACCTACGATTCTTGACAGGTGCAGTTTCACACCCATCATCCCTTAATTTTATAATGATTATAGGGAAAGAACTTGCCAATAAGCTAAAACAAGTATGATACACAAATAAAGGATGCTTACCACTAGCTTCCATCACTATGCAAGCCCTTATTTTCACCCATACCCATGTTCATTTCATTTAGATATTAATGCTTGTAAGGAATTTAATTGCATCTCATCTAGCATTGTAGATTCATTGCATTACATTTCATCCCATTGTGCATTGTCATATCATATTCATTTTAAATTGTTTAGATTAATCTTAATTGGTTATTCTAAGCATCTTAGGTTCCTTTCATTATCAATTCATTACATTAACAGTTTCATATTAGTCTCATAATAAAAGCTAATTTATTTATTTCACGCATGCATCGCATCCTGCATCACAAATCATTAGACTCATGTCCATAGCATATAACATTATAAATCAGTTATCACATCTTGTATCACAAGTGTTAGGCATAATGCATCTCATCCATTTCATCGAAATAGGCATAAGCATAAATATAGATCATCATAAACATATGCATACATCAGAATACTCATCATCATAATCATCCATAATGAAACATATACATGCACATGTGCATAAATAACACATCCATCACATAAGCACAACATAGTGTCAAAAAAGGGCTATTGCATATCATATCAAAATATAATGTCCATCACATGGTCCATAATAAAGTCCATCATATCATCAAAATACATGTCCATCATATACATCAATAATCATCGAATATAATAAATGTACAAGGCTCTAAATCAAATGTGATCTCTATCCCTCTATACTCCACATCCACCCTACACCTGTAAAAAATATGTATCATGTCCTCTCTCCTATGTCCTCTATATCCTGAGCTGCCCTCATCTAACCTCTCTGGTGAATCCGACACTAGCCCTCTGCGTGAGGGAGTCTCTCGATAGTTGCTATATCCTTGTGTGTGTGTCCCTAATGACCATGATGGTGTTGGCATCTATGGTACCACTCAGACGTAGGGAGGTACACGTCATGCAACATCTAGTACCTCTATGAAATAATCCCCCATATAATAGTTGCACTCCCTCATGTACTCATCCCTCTCCATCGCCTATATCCTGGTTGCATCTCGCTCCATCCTGTACCTGTCCCATGACCCAGTCAATTGTCTCCTCTCTTGCTCCCAGGCATCCTGTGCCAACCTCAACTAGTCTATCTGTACCTACATCCGTGACATCTGGTCTACCGCTGTGTCTCTCTCACCCTGTAAGGCCTGTACTTGTGCCTCTGCTGCATCCCACTCCCCTTGTAATGCATGCATCTATACCTCTATCTCCTCCCTCTTGTCCTGTAGGGCATGTACCTGTGCCTCTATTGCATCCCTCTTGCCCTGCAAGGTCTACATCTATGCCATCGTTGCCTCGACTCTCTCTAGCACTAACCCTGCATCCCCAGTTGTCTACTCTTCAACCTCTACCCTATCTTGGAGCTCGTCCCACTCTCTCCTCAGTTGAATCCTCTCCCACTGTAACTTTGCTAACTATCTCATCATGTCCTCCCTCTCCCTCTCGGCATCATGTACCTGTATGGATACCTAATCTACCAGCTCTCCATAGTGCCTATATCCCTCTGCCTATAGTCTGGTCACCTCTTCCCACAATTTGGTCACCTCAGCATGTAGTCTGTCTCTCTCTGCCAATATCTCCAGTACTCATCATCCTACATCATTGGCCAGAGCCATATAGTTTCTCTCCCCCTCTGCCTGTAACCTATCCACCTCAACTTGCAATTTGTCATCTGTAACTCAATCCCGCCCTCTGGGCCTACCGAACTAGCATCCGCACACCCACCGGTGCCACCCCTTTCTCCCTGGTCTATGAATCAGAATTAGTACTCCCCATTGACATCAAGCTCCCATCACTCAGGATATAACTGCAAAACCTCATCACGGATGAAGAGTACCGAGTACCAAGACTAAATGAGCTGGAGCTACTGGATGAGTGGCGTATAGACGCTTCAAATCATTTGAAAGTCTATCAAAATAGACTCAAAAGGAGCTATAATAAGAAAATCAGAAGCAGGACTTTCCAAGTCGGAGAACTGGTATTAAAGGAGAATCAAAAGAATGTCCCAAATCCAAACAACAAAGGAAAATTTGAACCCAATTGGTTGGGACCATTCGTTATCACAACAAGTTATAAGTTAGGGGCATATCAGTTATCAACACCTGAAGGGGAACCTCTGCAAGAACCCATGAATAACTCTCATCTCAAAAAAAATTATGCCTAATCTTTTAAGGTATAGAACCAAAAATCCAAAAAAATTAGAAAATGTCCTGAAAAAATGGTTACCTTGGTGAAAACCTGGCAAACAGGTATCTTGTGACAACAAAAAAATCAAAAAAAGCAAAAAATCCAAAAAAAAATCAGAAAAAGGATCAAAAATAGTAAAGAGAAAAATCGTCCTCTAGTGAAAACCACTTCGATGGCACTTTGGACAAGTACCTTGGTGAAAACCTGGCAAATAGGCACCTTGTGTAAATAAGCACTTTCCATCCACCAGGACCTTTATGGCTTGTTCTGCATCATCCATCCATTACATGGCCATCATCCATCACACTCAGATCTCCATCCACCATTCATTCACCTACATTCGCACCATAGCTTGGTCTATTGCTCGTATCATGATCCCTCGTAGTACTACTCAGACCATTCCCAAGGTTAGTTTGTCCTGCCTTTGTCGGAGTAGTCTATTGCATCATGCTGGGGGCATGTTCTTGTCAGATCAGATTCGTGTATATTCTTGAAGTCCTAAAAATCAAAAAGTCCAAAAACATAAAAAAATCAGAAAATCCAAAAACATCAAAACATCAAAAAATCCAAAAACATCAAAACATCACAAAATCCAAAAACATTCAAAACATATCAAAAGATCCAAAAACAGGTCAAAAAGTCATTCAAAAATTCAAAAACAAAGTTGTCTTGTCAAACTATGGGTCTCTAAGCCTTGAACATAGGCAAGGATGATCTTTGATCATCCCTCGAGACACTTAGGTCAATCCTTCAGGAGTCCGTCATAATAAACTAACATTTCATCGTGTATATCGTCATTTGTAAATCGATCAACTCGTCAGTCGAACTACGTGGTCTCTGCGTGTATAATGTAGGCAAGGCTAATCTGTTGATCATCCCCCAAGGCCCCTAGGATAGGTCCTTAGGTTAGTCTCTTGGTCAAAATCTCAGAAAACCCCAAAACATTAGAAAGTTTGGAAAATCAAAACATTTGAAAAATCTCAAAAATACCAAAAACAGCCTCAAAACATCGCAAAACTCCAAAAACATCCAAATATTTGAAAAAATCCATTCATCTCATCTCACTTTCACTCACAATAACTTCACTCATAATAAACGATCGTCATCCTCAACCTTTGGTGAAATAGTCAGAAACAAGTCTAGCAGGTTAAAAGGGAAAGCTCAAAACGTCAAGTCTCAAGTCTAAGTTAGTACGTAAGCAAGTTGGTCAACTCTTTGTGTCGATAACCTATCATTGAATCAGTCCCATTTCAATCATCTAATAACATCATGTCCTAGTATGTATCCTTCCTACAATGGGCATTATTTATCAGAAAGAACACTTTGGATAAACAAAATGACGTGCTGCCATCCACTATCATGTCCTAGGATGCATCCTTCCTACAATGGGCATTATCTTTTGGAAATAGTTTCGGTTCTTATCCTTAAAAACACATTTCCTTTTGGTTAGCGGTATTGAAGAACATCAGCTTGTTTTTTTACTTTATCTTTTTCTTTTGAATTATCTTATGGTGCTCATTCCAAGGACCTCTTGATGATGTCCAAACAAATGGATTTAAAAAGATAGGAATGGGGAAATGATCATTATCTTGTATCTGTTGTGCTTGTTGGACATTCTTGTAATATAACCTTGGCGAATACTTGCTTTGATAGGCATGTATGGAGGAGGTTTTAGGTAGCTTGTTGACTATTGCATTGATAGGTTGTACCTTTTTGTGCTTTGGTCCAAGGTGTTTGAAACTTCTAAAGTGCATCCTAGCAAGGTTTCTGTATTTCAGGTGTGAAAAAGGATACTCCTATCTGATTGTCAAGTCATAGTTCATCACATTAAGTACAATGCCATCCTGGTTCTCTATACCTTGATGCATCGTACCGCATGTGTTATCAAACATAAGAAAATTGGCCCTTTGAAAATACTAACTCCTTGGAAAGTATTCATCATCATTTGCATATTCATCATATTATTTCTTGTTGAAATGTCTCCTTCTCTTTCATCCCTCCTGGCTCATCGTGCTAACAAGTTACTATGACAATTAATCATCATCATTATCATCAACATCGTCATCAATCCTACATCCACAAATCATTAGCATATTGCATAAACGTATCATATAGGAAACATAGGCATTGCATTTCCATCATCATATAAACATGTTATTATAAGCATTTTCCATAAATAAGTACACCCATTTTTTATCACATTACATCCATTTTTTCCATCACATGAACCATCGCATAACATTCATTTGCATAAACATTTCACGTTACCACCTACTGCATAATCATACATAATAGGTACAAGAGCATTATAGATAATGCATTGCATTATAAGCATACATACTCGTATAACATCATAAAGTCATCTTCCACATTACATTCATTTTGCATTAAAAAACATCATACCACTTTGCATTAACATATCATTTCATATATTGCATCACATCACATTGAATGCATCACATAAATTACATTATCATTTAACATATTTAGGATAATATATTTGTTATTCTAAGCATCTTAAAACCATCTCATTTACATCATCAATACACATCATATAAAACACGACCATTACATTTACATTGCATTATATCATCCATTAATCATCTATATCAATATATAGAACACCTAATAAATAACATCGCAATCATTTTTTACATTTCATTGCATAAATCATTCCATACCATTATAAGCATAATAGGAACATAAAAATCCATTACATGCAAAGCGTACATCCATCCATAATCATTTTATAATCATGGTTCACATATCATTTCACGTATACACCATAGATTATCTCCATATCATTTTGCATATTACACTTCATATCACATATTATATCATTGGAATCAACATACATAGATCATCATATAAATCATCATCATCATCCATTCATATTACATATCATACAAATCCATTTGCATATCATGAATAAGTGCCATAATATAAGATCTATTCATAATGCATACATCATCAAAAAGAAATGCATCCATATACACATCACATCACATCATAACATGATTGCATAGCATATAGAAATAGAACCATCCATAAATGCATAAATAAAGGATATACATCACATCATATCAAAATCATCATCTCATATATATCATCATCGGGTAACTATCATAGTACTAAATAATCGGATCACTGTACATGTGTGTCAATAAGTACAAAAAGGCCCATCGAGCTATCAAAAAGGAGCCCATAAGGCACGAAAAATATCATCTCGATCAAAACAAGGTCTACCCGTCTTGTCTGCTGCCCTCGCCCCTGTCACCGTGACCCTCTACTAGTCTGTGGTTGGTCCGCTACAAGTAATATGGGGCCCACTCTGCTCTAGGTACGGCCTAATGGTAATGCATACGATAGTAGTCTACCTCCCGGATGACCTCCCTGTAAGATCGAAGGGACACTGTGCTCTAAGAGGAGGAGGCTGCTATGCTCTCCAACTGTTGTATCTGAACCATCTCTGTGACTTCTTGTAGCTTTGCGACTTGCCTCTGCAAAATGACCTGGTCTCTCTTGGCCCTGGCCTGATCCCTCTCCCCTGTCAAGGTCTGAACTTGACCCTACAACTGTGTAATCAATGTATCTCGAGGATCCACCTACCCTGCTAGTTGTGCTCGTGGAGGTTGATCCTCACCACCAGCTCGTAGTGGTGCATCTACTTGATCCTGCTGCCTACCTGGCACCTGCTCCTGATCCTACATCTGAACGTCAGCCTAAGGCGGCTGAACTGGTTGAACTGGAGGCCTGACCGATTGATCCTACCAAGTCTCGTCTCTCCATCCTCATCCTCCCCCTCTGCCCCTCATCCTCTGTCAAACAACAAGTGCCCCTAGACTGTCAATCATAAGGGTGGTCGAAACCAATCTCTGTATGCCTGTGTAACACCTAGATCCGCAAGCCCTTGATCGTATACCCATGGCTGAGCCACCAACTATCTAAAGTTGTTAGTGGCCTTAGAAGCAGGAATGTATCACCCCCATGAACCCTGTGACATGGTGCGGGAAAATATAGCAACATAATCATCATCAGGCCGGTCCTGTATCTCACCAAAATGACGTTGGACACACCTGGGCAGGTATCTCTCCACCATGGTATGCTCCCACCCCTACATAAACCGGTCTTGGTGAGCAAAGAAAATCTGCTTTGTATGGTCGGCCCATCCAGGCTGACCAAGGTATGGGTGCCATGTAAAATCCTGCATCTCATCTAGGACTCTCCTCTAGTAGGGAATCCCGTGCTCGCCCGTGTGTGTGAAGGACACACCACCTCTATAATGACATACAAGGGGATCATCAAGCCCCATCGGTACTGCAACGACACGCGGCCGAAGAACAGTGATGTGCTCCCATGCCCATACATGGAGAAGTGTAACACCTGCCCCAAATACTCTGCCATCGAGGTAGACATACTTGTGTAAATCTTTGTAGAGTGAAGCAAGAAGAACATCCCCCCAAGAAAAAAAAAATTGGCCTGTCACGTATCACCATGCGCTCCCAACAGAGTCCCCAACCAGTACTGAAGTACCGACCTCGCCGATCTAGGGAAATGAGACCTGAAATGATGGCCGCAACAACCAAGCGGAAGGGAGAGGCCAGAGCCCTATGATGCTCAAGCTCAATCTGACCCTCACAATAGATAACATCCTCTATAGCGAGGACTGTGTGACAAGCATCCCGCCCGACATCCATATCAAAAATAATGCACCGAACATGAATCAACAATCTCAGGATGTGCCACACATCCTCTAAGGTGACGGTACCCTCATCGATAGGAAGGTGGAAAGACGAGGTCTTGTTGTGCCATCTCTCAGCAAGCACTGACATCATCCCAAGGTGAGTGCACACGGGCGCTGCATATGCGATGTGCCATAGTCCCATGTCCCATAGTCGATCCTGCTCTATCACTGAGGTCTCGCAAGTAATCAAAGAGCTCCCATGACCTGTGCTCTCGAGAATAGAGCTCCCTCACCACGTCCTGCATCAAGGAAGGTCACCATGTTAAAAAATTTGAAAAATTTCATCCTGAGCATCTAAAAATCACTCCAACGTCGCTATCCATGAAGGCGTCACAGTTTGAATTCTTTTCAAACTGTGATGCTGGGGCACAAAATGCCGAAAGCGCACCGTCGCGATGCACTTTTCTGCCAAGCGGCACAGTTTGGAAAGATTCTTGCTTAATAAAGCACCATTGCATCACACTTTAAAATGACCCCGCTGGAGGGGGTGTGAGCGTTGGAGTTTAAAATTTGTTTTGAAACTCCAAACTCCACCACTGTGGCACAATCTGAAACTAAGCGACGTAGTTTGTTTTTTGAATGACGCTATATAGCGCCGCTGCAGAATAACTAACTTTAAACGCATTCAATGAGCACAAAAAATGAGAAATAAAGCTCAAGTAAGGATCACTTACCGGTGCCCCAATGCCAGGTGGCCGTTGGTATGTCTGGACTCGGTCAGAAATGTGCATCAGGAGCTGTCGTTGCACCATATCGTCAGGAGGTCAGAGCTCAAATCTCAAAATTGCTAGAGGGTTGTATGTGAAAATGAATTGAAAGTGACCCCTCAGCCTTTTTAAGCTTGAAAATTAGGGTTTTTTCACCCTAATTGGCTATCCTGCTAGGGTTTTGGACTCTTGAACCTATATTTGTCTAGTTGAGGCCTGTTTTACATCGTTTTATTGCGTTTAGACACATTTTTGGCCTCCTGGAGCCTTTTTGAACATGTCAGGCACCTTTTCCTCTTTTTTCACGAGATCACCCAAAAATCAAAATTTTCGTCCAATCTCTCAAGGGGGCAATAGATTGGCATGTTTTCTCTCACCGGGAAGCAGTGGGGCAAGCTTTTGAAAATGATTTTTTTTGGCTTTGATCAAGACCATTTATTCTTTGAACCAACACAACAAGTGCATTGCTTCAAAGAGGGGCAAAATGTAGACACGTAAAATGTACTGATTGACATTGGACACCTGATCCTCACCCACTAACATCGTTTCATCCTGAATCATCCTTCGGTCTAACCATTTAATCAAATATCTTTATCTAATTAAATTCATCAATATTCCTCTCTTAATTAAATAAATCGGTTATCTAATTAAGTCATTCTTTTTCGATAATTAAATTAACCATTTTGATCTAATTATCCTATTTAATTAAATAATTAATTTTATTTGATTAAATCTCTAAAGTCTCTCTATTAAATTAAATAAATTAAAAACTTATTTACTTTAATCTAACACCATCTCTTTTAATTAAATAAATCAAAATCCTTATTTAATTAAATCCCTTATCACATTCTTCTCATATTTGATTTAAATAAATCCACAAATTTAAGTCAAATAGGTAACATCATTTAATCCCTTCATTAAATTAATCAACCTAGATTAATTAAATCTTTCCTCATGTTCCATCCTCCATCTTTTACCACTTGCACATGAAAATAGACTTATTTGATTTATCAAATTTCTATTTTCCTCCAACAAGGCATCTTTTAATGAATATTCCCCAAGTTTGAATTCAAAATCCAAGTGGGATGAGTCCTTCCAACAAGGCATTTACTCTCTCTTACATGTCCTTTGCCTTGAGAGCCAAGTGGCATTCAATGCATTCTTCCTTCCCTCTTGTATGTCATTTCAACAATTTCAAAATTCAAATATATGCATTTATTGGCACAATCCTCAAAACTTGCACATCCTCCATCCACTCACAAGTTGACAAGTGGCACTTTTCCATTGGCTAATTCTTAGTCCCACATTGCTCTATTTTGGACATTCATCCATCAATCTCATCTATAAATAAGAGGTTAATCTCCTCATTTGATCATCCACAATTTGAGTAAACTTTCTATGCTCAAATCATTAGCAATTTTCATCCATTATCATTGAGTTCATAGCTAGGTTATGCAGATTTTTCTATTGGAGCACTCATCAAGCATCAACAAAGTGGATCACTCTTCATCACACATCAATCTTGCATCATAGGAATTGGGAAAGAGCCAATTTTCACATCAAATTGGCACCAATTCCCCCATGGGATCAAGAGTTTGCATTTGTTTTCAATAGGATTTAGCTTGCTCTATTGTTCTTTCGTCTCATTCTTGATTTATTTCTTATTTGAAACTTTGCTAATGGATTTTATGGGGAATTCTTGTTCTTGCTTGCATTTCATCTCCTAATGTGTTTGTTCATGTTGTTGTACAGGTATTGGGATAGGGGTTCGACAAGTAGCATACTCTGAAGAAATATCCCCTATGCCTCCTCTCATCATCCCTCCATCTAGAAAACTATCACGCCATGTATGGTCTCCATATTATCTGATCCTCCTGTAGATCGTCTAGTCTCTTCTTCCACCCCTCCAGGTCACTGGCATCCAAATAATGCAGCCTCCAGCCATACTCAGTCCCATACTAGTATGATATTGGTAATGTCTTGTCTTGTGTACCTACTAACAAGACCCCTGGCCTAGCCACGTTGATGTGCTCCCAGGCCCATACTTGCAGCAATGTCACATGTGTAAAGTTGTGTGCCCTCTTGTAGAAAACCACACGTAGATCCCTGTATAACTGCACTAGTACACATGCACCCCATGCGAACTCCCCCTCCTTCCTCTCCACGATGTGTCTAACAACCTCAATAACCTTGAGGCTTTAAAATCTCTCACTCTTGTCTAGCAACAAGATACCGCTGATCAACCTATAGAGGTACACTGGCAGCATGGGCACTCCCAATCCCAGACATCCATCCAAGTCCAACTTTTCCCCCTGGATAGGCAGATTTGTGCATCTAAAGATGGCTCGCAGACTCGTTTCTCGCTCTCATCCCTCGCTCTACGTCCAGCTCACCAGATGGCCTACGATCAATAGTCGTAATATCCTCTAGACATCCTTTAAGGTCATAGTCATCTCCCCTGTTGGGAGATAAAAAGTCAATGTAATGGAGATCCATCGCTCCATCAACACTATCAATAGTGCCCTATGTGCCCTGATGTTGGGATATCCCAACACATGTAGTAATCCTGCCTGTGCTAATGCTACATGGTTGTGCGCATCCATCCTCTCAATGGTCACCTCTAGAACTGTTTAATGCCTCTCTCTCGTCTATAGTGTATCAAAGCCCTGCATCCACACTAAACAACATGTCAGTCCTCTTCATCAACTCTCTTTCACTTTCATTCTCTTTTTTCCCCATTTCTTCCCTTGCCCCAGGTTTTTCTTGTTGATTTCGCCTCCCCTTGTTCTTCCCAGCGAGTTTGCTCATACATTGGGCGAATTTGCCCTTTTCTCTTGTGTTTTCCCTTTTCAGGAAAATTCGCCTCTCCATGGGCGAATTCAACTCTCTAACTTGCATCTCCCCTTTTCAGGTGAATTCGCCCCTCCATTGGGTGAATTCGTCTTTCGCTCTTGTCCTCGTCCTTGACGGGTGAATTCACTCGTCTTATGGGAAAATTCACCCATCACTCTTGTCCTCACCCTTGATGGGTGAATTTTCCCGTCTCCTAGGTGAATTAGCCAGTCGCTCTTGTCCTCGCCCTTGATGGGTGAATTCGCCCATCTCCTAGGCGAATTTTCCAGTCGCTCTTGTCCTCGCCCTTGACAGGCAAATTCACCCATCTCATGGGCGAATTTGCCCGTCTTCATCCCATCCTTCATTTTTGGCGAATTCACCCATGTTTTGGGCGAATTTTCCCATTGTCTCTCGCCTTTTAGTTCAGGTGAATTCGGTCGTGTATTGGGAAAATTCACCCAAAACCCTACCATCACCAATTATTGGGTGAATTCGCCCAAACTTCCCCCATCGCCTATTTTCTCAGGAGAATTTGCCTAATCAAAGGGAAAATTCATCGTTCGCTAATCGTCACCCTCTACCAGGCAACTTTGCCCCAAAAGTTGGGCGAAATTTCCATTCCGCCACCAACCCAATTTCTCATTTTTGCTAATCTACCCAAATCCAAATTTTAAATGCATAAAAAATTACAAATCTTAAGCAAAAATTCACAAAGAAGGGTTTTGGAGCTAACCTGTCGAGTATTGCGTGCTCGTAGTAGAACTAGCGCACCTCATTGCCCCAGTGGATGATCACATCATCTACGAAACTCTCGTCCCTGCTGCCATACTCGTCAAGCATCCTAATCACCCTCTTCCTCTCTCTTGCTGAGTCAGCCTCCAAATGTGAAAAAGGGTGAATAGTAATTTCTAAAATTACTATATATTACCTTTTCCCTCTCCTTTTCACTTTTTAAGTTTTGGGTATTTTTATCCATTATTTAAGCCTCTTTTTAATTTAACTAATCCCCTTTCTTCCGCGGGCCGCCATTTGCACCTCGTTTGTCCATTTTTCTCCATTCAAAATCCATTATTCATGGTTTTTCGAGCTCTACCGTGTGGTACCCTTCATTTCTTCATATTGAGAAGTCACCTAGGGCCCCTTTTTCTTCCCCATCCGCCCTCCCGAGGGGCATACCCTATCATTTTCCTCTGTTCCTTCATCATGTCCATTGCCTTGTGAGACCAAGGCATCTTCCTTCATTTTCCACCAACCTGACAACTTACACAGTTTTTCCCGCGCTGGGGCATCATCTTTTCCAGTCATTTCCTCTACTGAGTCACATGCATTTTATTTTTCTTTGAAACACTATTATTTTAATAGTATTTCGAAGAGGGGAAAAATGTAGACATCCAAATTTGACCACCCCCATATGGTCAAATTCATCCCCTTCATTCATCTATCTTGCATCCCCCATCGACATTAATTAAATAATTTATTTAATTAATATTTCCTCTTTTCTAATGTTCCTAAAGTATTTAATTAAATAATTAAATACTTTACATTTTTTTCCCCCTTCTCTAAATTAAATAAATGTATCAATTTATTTAATTTAGTCACTTGGATTTTTGAATTTAAATCACTTTTAAATTCATCTTTTTCTCTCTCCTTGTCCCATCCTCCATAATCCCCCTTTTAATCTGGATTAATCTAATCAATCCATGATTAGGATGTGCACACCCTTAATCAGGATTAATGTCACATCCTCCATAATTTGCAACTTGCCTTAACCCTTCATTAGCCTTTCTAATCACTTTTTTGCACAACCTTAATTGCATGATTAGGTCAACCTAATCCTTATTCCATTTATGGCATACCCCCAAGACAAGCATCATTAAATGCTTTCTTCTTTTGGAGAAGGAAACCCATTCCCCCATGTGAATTTAAAATTCACTTTTACTCTCCCCGTGCATTTTAGGAATTTTTAATTCCTCTCCTCTTCCCCATGAGGATATTTGAGGAATTTTTAATTTCTCATGTGTCACATCTCCCACATGGGGACAATGACCTCCTTTATGAGGATATCTTGTCCCAATCCCAAGGTACTCTAAAGTACCTCCACCTCATCATCTCCTTGACACCTCACTTGACACTTGGAAAGATGTGAGGGCTTGTGAGTCCTCAACTCACCCTAGCCCTTGATCTTGTCCATGATGGCTAAATCTCAGCCCTCCATTCCTTGGAGGCAATTCCCCTAAAATTAGAGGATTTTTCCCTCATTTGATCATTCACCACTCAAGAAATCAAGCCTTCTAGCACTCACAAGCATCCTCCATTGCTGCAACTTTTGAGCTCATTTTGCATCCACATCTTGCATCTACCCAAAAACCTACTTACACCATTGCATTCCTCATCCACTCACAATCATTTTGCATCCAATTTTAAGCTATTTCCCATCTAAAGGAGCACACAAGTGAACAAATCAACGGGGCCGACCAACCAATCAACTTGGACAAGGTAACTAACTCTCTTTGCTTTGTTTTTCTCAAGTTCAACTAGGCTAATTGTTGAGGCATTGTTTGTGTTTCCCTTGCTTGCATTTCGTTTCATTTTGCATTTCATTTCATTTTTCATTTTAGACTAGGATATTTAACAATGCACACAGATAGAACTTGTAACCAAGGGATTTCTTTGTGGTGGATTAAGAGGAGATGGTGTGGTAATGATAGATGGAATGGATGGACCCACCTGAGGGTTGGATAAAGATGTCCCTAGTTGCATTGAGGGTGGATTTTGTGATATGGTATTGGCATGCCCTTGTGTGCTACTTTGAGTTTTTTGGTCTGTATATCTCTGCGTGATGGTAGGCACACTTGTGGTACTCATCGGTGTGGATGAGGAAGGGTTTCCATGAAATGTCAAAGTAGTGGTAGAATAGTGAAGTTCAAGAGGGGTGCGTATCTAGTTTGGACCTTCGGGAATGGGAGGAACACCAAAGGTAGGTGTCCAAATGAAAGTGGTAGGTGGAGGATTCATTTCAAGAGTACCCACAAGTGTATTAATTTTGAATGGTAAGGTGTGACCAAAATCTTTAGTAAGGATGGGTGCAAGACTAGGTATGTAAGTTTGACTTGGCCCTTGTAATGGGATTGTGAAATCCTGTGTAAAAATTTGTGCTACAAATGTTGAGGATATAGGAGCTACACTTTCAAAAAGTTGATGTTCTAAAAGTTCTTCCCTAGTTAGCTCAAACGGGTTGTTGGTGACGTCTCCAATTTTGTATGGTCCTAAAGGAGATGATGGTCATTGCGATGGTGTAAAATGTCTTCTAGGATCAAATTCTAAAGGATTTGGATCACTTGAGGTAAATTTAACTTTGTATTTTTCCATGATTCTCTTGTGTTGTGATCTTGTCTTTACCATAAATTTGGTGTCAACTATGGGAGAGTTGTGTTGAGTTTTGTAATGTTTGAACTCTCTAGTTGACTCAAACCTAGGTAAAAGGGACACTCTAAGTCTTTTGGGAGCAATGATGACAATATGGGATGAAAATATGGGTGATGTGGGAGGTGATCTTTGTAAATGTTTAGGGACAACACTTTTGACTTAAGTTTGATGTAGTGATGCTGGGACAAAGGCTACTAATGAACTTGGAAATCTTTAGGGTAGACTTGTGACCTTCAAGATGAACTAGTTCAAAGATGATAAATATCTCAACTAAGTGCATGGAAAAGGATACATTTCACATATAAAGTAGATAAG
Source organism: Sequoia sempervirens (assembly GCA_007258455.2). Lineage (NCBI taxonomy): Eukaryota > Viridiplantae > Streptophyta > Pinopsida > Cupressales > Cupressaceae > Sequoia > Sequoia sempervirens. Next base: position 82,541 of record VDFB02253073.1, read on the forward strand.
GTAGCAAGTTGGTGTGATGTTTTAAGTCCCAAAGTGTTAGTGTATATGAAATTTTGCAAAGATAGATGAGATGGGAGATGAAATGTGATGAAGAGGTGAATGAAATGTTGGACCCAATGTTGACCTAAAGTGAACCTTTTGTTTTGAAAAAACCACGGTAGTCAGAATGATGCTAGACCTCTAAAATGTTCAATTCCTAAAGTCTCAATGATTTTTAGAAAACTTGTTGATCTTAAAAAAGACGAGGGTTCTGGCTCATAAAGAATGTGTACATGTTAGGATATTTTCTCAATGTTCGTTCATAAAAGTTTATCAAAAATTTGTTTATGTTTTCGTAGAGTGCCTTAATGCGGTTGTTTATTGCTTTTGCACTACAATGTCTAAGTTTATGGTGACGACCAATTGACCTTCATTTAGGGATCCTTACTTTGCATGAGATCATTTGGTAAAGTGAGCTTTTGTTTTGATAAGATCAAGGTAGCAAAATGATGGTAGACCTCTAAAATGTTCAAGTCCTAGAAAATGAGAGTACGGAGGGGAATGTTCAAACCTATTTGGGCTCTCTTAGCTCGAGTGTAAAATTTTCTCAACAAAGTGTAATAGTTGCGATAAAATATAGATGCCCACTTTTGATTGTATTTTTTTTGATGATTCATATTTCTGAAATGGAGTGCTCGAGACTTTCCTCTACAAAGTTTAATTTTTTTATAAATTATTTAGAGGAGTTGGGTATCATGAAAAAGACTAGAATTTTGACTCCAAAAGAATGCAAACAATTCTGGACTATACCTTGAAGCGTGTCTATAAAATTTTGCTACCAATTTGTTTATGTTTTTATGAACTACTTGAAGGTGTTTCTTAAGGGCTTTTGGAGTGAGATGCCTAAGTCTAAAATGAGGTCCTGTAGACTTTGGTTTAGGAATCCTGATTTTTTGTGAGATCATGGGGAAACAATTTAAGTTTATGGAAGAAAAGGAGATATTTATTACCACACAGGTGGTGGTAATAGGGGCCTTCCAGCCTCAGTAACAATTTGTCCCTCTTCTTCGTCTAAAATGTTTGCTATGTTTCTCCATTGTGAGTTTGTTTGCTTGTGTTCAAAAGTAAAGCTTCTCAAACTACTAATGAGATCTATTTGTTCACCATTTATGAGTTCAAAGTTTGGCTAAATTATAGCACTTGGAAGATCAGGTTGTTCAACAAGAGCAATTGGTCTCCAAATAGTCATGTGGGGTTCATTTGTTAATTTATCTTTCCTTAAATGAATTGATTTTACCACAAACACTTGTCTTTTGATTATGTTTTCAAACTAGATGTTATGTCAAAAACATCATAACTTTCACAATGTCCATTTCATGAAAATCATGAGATTAAAGCCACAATTGCCTATGTTGTCTTTGGTAAACATGGGTTTGAGATTAATGTCAAGATATTTAGAAATCACTAAGGATAAATCCTTAGGACAATTAGTAATATTGAGGCTAACTCAAGAAGTCCATATTTAAGCCAAAGTGTTTAAAATTTTGAATTGTGAGTGTTTGTTTTTGAAACATTTTGAAACCAAGCAAAGTGTTAAACTGACTCACAAGCATTACAACCCTAGGATAAAAATGGCTATATTTTTTGTATTCC
>VDFB02253074.1:0-38657 GCA_007258455.2 Sequoia sempervirens
AGATAAATATAGAGAGAAATAGGGGAGATATAGGAAGAGAGAGATTGAGAGATAATTAAAAATATAAAGATAGAGAAGGAGATAGAGATATAAAGAGATCTCATTCTCTTTCTCTTCCCATATATCTCTATATATATATCTCTCTCTCTACCTCTACCTCTATCTATATAACTTCCTATCTCTATCTTTCTATCTCTTTGTCTCTCCCTCTCTCATTCTCTTCCTCTCTCTTTGTCTCCCCCTCTTTCTATCTCTATTTCTCTCTCTCTCCCTCTCCCTCCATTTCCATCTCTATCTTCCTCTATCTCTCTCCCTATCTCTATATCCTTACCTCTCCTTATATCTCTTTATCTCTTTCCCCTCTATCTTTCCCATTATATATATCTCTTTATATCTCTCCCTTTCTATCCATATCTCTCCGTCTCTCCCTAGCACTCTCTCTTTCTATATCTCTCAACTTCTTTATCCTCTCTATTTACCCCCTCTCTCCCTCCCTCTCTATTTATATTTATCTCTCCCTCTCTATATCTATCTCAAATCTCTCTCACTCAAACACACACGCACACACTCCTCGTTTCTCCTTCCCTATCTCTATCTCTATATCTCTTTCACTCTCTCTCACACACTCATTGTTTCTTCCTCCCTATCTCTATCTCTTTATCTATCCCCCTCTCTATCTCTCTCCCTCTATTAATTATTAGTATAATCTCCTTTATCTCTCACTCTTTACCCCCTCTATTTCTATCTTCCCATCTCTCCTTCTCCCTCTCTATTTATATTTCATTATCTCTCTCTCTCTCATTTACTCCATCTCTCCTACTCTCTCTTTACATATATATTTCCCTTTCTACCTCTCGAGCTATACATCACTTCCTATATCTTTATATTTCTCTCTCCATCTCCCCTTCTTTTATTGTCTCCCTCTTTCTATCTCTATCTCTCCCTCTCCCTCTTCCTCTCTCCTTCCATATCTCCCTTTATATATTTATATCCCTTTGTCTTTGTCTCTCTCTCTCACCCTCTCTATCTTTCCCAAAATATATTTATCTCTCTATCTCTCATTTATATCCCTATCTCTCCCTCTCTTCCTCTCACTACCACTTCCTCTTTCTACATCTCTACACTTCTCTCTCCTATCTCTATTTCTCTCCCTTCATATCCCCCCTCTCTATCTATTTATACATATCTATCTCCCTCTATATCTCTCTCCATATCTCTCTTACACACACACACACCTTGTTTCTCCCTCCCTATCTCTAACTCTCCATATTTAAATTTTAACATATCTCCCTTTATCTCTATCTCATTATCTATCCATCTCTTTCTACCCCTATATCTTTCTCTCTCTACCACTATCTGTATATCACTTCCTATCTCCATCTTTATATTTCTCCCTCTCCCTCTCTCATTCTCCCCCCTTTCTCCCTCTCCCTCCCTCTCTATATATTTATCTCTTCCATCTCTATCTATCCCTCTATCCTCTCGCTTTATCTCTGCATTTCCTTCTCTTCATATCCCTCTCCTCCATCTCCATCTCCATTTCTATCTCCATCTCTATCTCTAACTTCCTCTCTTTATCTATCTCCTTACTCCCACCCACACACCCCCATCTATCTTTGCCTCTTTCTATCCCCATATCTCCCTCTGTCTCCCTCTCTCCCTATTGCAAACATAACATGAGCCTATTGGTAATGAAGCCTTATTATCTTCCTAATTCAAAGGTTTTGTTTTAGTTGTGTTCGAATCCCTATAAGTAGATGCATAGTTGATTTGAAGCTACCACTTCTCCATTGAGACCTTTGTTTCACAAACAACATCATTTTCTAAATGACCTACCAATTGACATCATGCATAATACACAAATTTGTGTAAAAAATAGACCAAAAAATTCCTTAATTGACCTTCCATACTTCTTCGGTGTACCCATTGCACACCAAGGTGTGATTGCTAGTTATACAAAATTTTAATAAAAATAAAATAATAACATAATCATGTTTATAAACAATAAAATACAAATGATTATATTTTATTTTTGTAAAATATTTTTTTCATATATATTGTAATGAATTAAGAAATATCATATAATTAATCATGTTTTTTATTTTTTTATATTTAAAAATATATTTTAATAAATAAAAAATTTGTAACGTTATATATATATATATTTTTTATAACACTCTAATACATTTCTAAAATTATTTTCACTTGTTTGAATATAACGTACTTTATTATAATCTAATCAATCAATATATATATATATTTAATTTTGAAGTTTAAATATTTTTAAATGTTATTTTATGTTGAAAAGTATCATTTATTTAAAACTATTTTATTTTGTGAAAAACAGTTGTCCTTCTTAAAAAAAAAATACATACAAGCTCTTATATGTAAAATAAATTTGAAAAAAATTGATTTATAGATTACAGGTAATAAAATCACTCCAAATCAAGGCAGTTCTTCCAAAATAGGCAAATTTTGATAAAGTAGGAGGTATTTTTAGTAAGTGTTAATTATGATATTAGCTTTGTCGAGAGTTCAGCGGTGTGGTTTGAGAGTCAAGCTCGTTTGTTGGTGTTTAGGTAGTGGTTCAACAAGAACCCGTCTCGTGATGTCGAGATCAATTAAACGCCTTTCGTTCATTGGGTGATGTAACCGTAAAGGTGAAGCATTTGGTCAGATTTCGAGTCACGTGGAGTGCTAACTCTGGGGCTCAGGCAGCGACAGCAGGGAGTTTTAGAGTTCGTACGTTGAAGTTGATACTGCATTGCAAAACGCTGGCACAGATTTGTTTTACCGTTAGAAATAAAAACATGAAAAAAAAACACGCAGCATGCAGTGGCGCGTAGACAAGAACTGCCTAGACGCAAGTTTCAGCTCATTGCAAGAAAGCAGTATAGGCTCTTGGATACAGCGAGGGATTGCGTCGTTTAGAGTTGTAAGAAGACAAAAGATAATGGAAACTCTGGCATGTGGGTTTCCTTTCTCAGCCCTTATAATCCCACACACGGACCGTCGCAGGCCATTTCCAACAACTCAGCATCTTATTTTGGGATACAGAAGATTTAGCTCCAATTTTTGTTGAGCAAAGCATTGATATGGAATACCAGTGACAGCAACAGACATACCGCTTTCGTCTGCACAACAGGTAGAATAAGATGCTTTATGTATGTTTTCATCGTCATTTCAGGGGATTCTGCATTGTGTTGGGTTGCTTTTTTTAAACGTTGTTCATAGTGGGCTTTGTCCAGGGGGTTGGCATTAGAAGGTTCGCTCCTCGCGGTGGGGATGAAGGGAGTTCTGCTTCTTCTAATAAGTTGGAGGAGATTGTTTGGAATAAGGGCTCAGAGGTTCCACAGGCAAGCTTCTACATCAACGCTTTTGATTTTTCTAATTTTAGTTTTATACAGCGGGATCTTCTTTCTTTCACTGCTAATTGGTAAATTCTGTCATCCATAGTTGGATGCAATTGTTTATCTTCTTTCTTGCATGTGGCTTGGCGATGTAAACCCAGGCACCCTCTATTTTTTCCTTACTTCTCCTCTAGTTCCAGCAATTAGCACATGAAAGCCCCTATGATATATCAATTTAGTCTATTCCCTTTGACGAACATTTAGGTTATTTTTCTACTCATTGAACTTGACTTTTTCCTTGTTTTTGTTTTCAAAAGATTAAGAAAAGACTGATCTATTAAGTTTCTATGGTATTCAGAGTTTAAACTTATTCCTCTCTCGTTAAATTTAAAAAAGAAAACAGAGGCTACAGAGCTTTCCTCAATGACATAGGTTTTTGTATTTCAATTGTCCAAAAACTGCCTGCATTCTATTTCTGGCAGACACAAAAAAATGCCTATGAGATTCCTTACATACAATGATACAACAGAATAAGATTTTCCAATGGACTGTATTTGATGGTAGTATCAGGGATGAAAACACAGTTTATCTATGCTTCCAGAGTATTGGAACAGCTAAAACTTCCAGAACCTTGGCATTATAACTCCAAGGCGATTATATAGTCCATAAATACAGTATAGCAACCTAGTCTGGACATAAATTTCAAAATTACTCCTATCTAGGTAGTCTGGCCTTCTTTTGATAAATACAAACAAGTTATTTTACTTATGCTTGGAACACAGCCCGTATGTACAAACATCAAAACACAAAAAGACTTCATAGCTGTACAAATCATGACCAGGGTATAGCTCGAAATCCTAAGATCTTGACCACAGCCCAACGTAACATATTAAGAGTCTTTATGTCCTTTGCCTAACTCACCTGTGGATATGTTTAACCCTTCAAAGGATGGATAAAGCATCTTTGTGGATATCTTTGCTTCCTTGGAATATGGTTCATTCAAATTCCACAATTATACACCTACACCAGGAATGTAGGTGTGCTGTATAAGTTCTGGTTGATTCTCTCAAGCAATGTAAATTATATTCTCCAGACTCTGTTGCATGATTCTTACAATCAATGCAAATTTTATTCTCTCAACTGCGTAGCAGACAAGTAGCCCCATCTGGTAGAAGCTTGATATTTTCTAGCTTCAAAGACCATCATGTGTGTGTCCCACTTTAGGCAAAATATGGATATCACTATCTTGAATGTTTTTTTTGAACTCAATTAAGGCTCTCCCAGTATGATATTATTCAAATATTCAAATGAATCCACTGCAATAGAAAGTCACATGTTGCTGATTAGGATATGCTGCTATTGCTCTGGTCATCTGGTTTGGCATTTAAAATGGAGAAGCAGATTGAAGGCAGTGAACCAGATCAATGTGGAGGCCAGATTGAAAGTGGAGAACCAGGTCAGATCAAAAGTAGAGAACCATGTCAGTGTAGCTGCTGAAGTGCCTTATTGGTTGTCTTTTGTCACCCTAGATGGTTTACGTTCTCTCTAGCCCATGAATGATTCTGTAATTATCCCCTCTTTAGCTTGATTCATCATTTCAAGGTCCACATATACCTGATTTATGATTATCTCATTAGAAAGAAACTAGGGCTAAAATGATCTTTCCACTCTATTTTGCTTCATTGAAATCAAAGTCTAAACAGAGTGCATAATGTAGAAGCTGCCGCCTCTTTGGGAAAAAATCTGGCCACTCAAATTGCAACCATATGATGTAAATGGAATAGTTGATGTCCCAGCCATAACTAAAAATAGTTGATCTCATTGTTCATCCGGTGGGTTGAATGTAAATTGCCTACCCCAAGGCTAGTTCAAAAAATTGATGAAAGCTGTCATTTTCATGTCACATGGTTGAATAGACATCTTAAAATTCAAATTCAGTCTCAGATTAGAACTTCAACATGACCCTCTTCTTAGACTGCAAGTGATGTGAATGAGAATTTTCTCACCTGCTTCCATATTTGCATACATCAGTGATGCAATTGCAATTGTGATTACTGCTTTCAACAACACTAAAATGGAGTTTTTAATTGTGGTCTCACCAGTCCAAACATAGATTTAATGCAAATCTCCCTACAGCATCTTGGGACAAGTATAAGTACCAAAAGCCCCATTTAAGGAATCTTTATAAAGAGACTGTTTTAAAAACCCACTCGAAGTCCAATTTTAAGCCACAAATTTTAATCCAGTTTGAAAAAGAGGTCTTTGATAGAGAAGATCCATAACAAACAAGAGAGATTCCAACTTCACTCATTTAGCATTCATTTGGATGAATTGCAGAAAGCAGGTAGTCATTTAGAGAAAGTAGCAGAGATCTCTTACCTTAGTAGCCTCTGCCTTCATGTTCTCTTCCCTTTCCACTTGGTCATCTTGTTGCACCTAAAGTAACCACTTTGGTAGATTTAAATCATTCTCAGAACTGCAGCTGATAGTGCAATGGATATTCAAATGAAATTATCATTATGTTCATTAACTTCACCCTTCTCTCCTTACTAAGTTCCATTTCCATTTGCATGAATTTCAGATTTCAAAATCTTCTAGCACTTTCCAATTCATCTCACACTTGCTAAATTGTCTGTAGTATTGCAGCCTAAATACATAGAAAGTAAACCCAGAAAAGACTGTATTAACAATTCTAAATACACAGAAAGTAAACCCCAAAAAAATTCTAACAGCAGGTGTCTATATTTTGTATTTTTGAAATCCATACACTCAGGAATCAATACAACAGAATTATACTACTCACTGACACTAATTTCTTTGTATAGTTGTTGCTGCCACCTGGTACTGTTGAAGACCTCAGAATGACCTCAATGTTGCCTTGCACTGCTGAATACCCTGGAATAACCTTGATGCTGCCCTATACTACTAAATATCTCAAAGGGTTTCTGTCCTCATGAGAGCTGATCTGAAAATCAAAAAAATTGAGGATTTTGTCTAAAGCAACAAGCTGCTGTAGCAACATCCAATTTCTGTAAACAGAATGAAATTTTTGTGTTTGTGATAATCAATGATGCCTTTCCTCTTCCCAGCACTACCTATATGATTTTGAACTCAAGCGATCCACATATTATGGGAATTAATCCCATGTTCAATGCCACCTAACTGACAAACACTCCACCAAAATTCAGGGAGGTAAACGACTGCTTGAATCTTTATTTAATTGAAGTTGATTCCTTATTTAACTAAAGATAACTAATGGAATAACTGCAGCATTCCTTATTTAACTGACACGACTAAAACTAGCTAACAAACTAGAAGATTAACAAAATCTAACAACTGACATAATCTAGTCAACCCCAATCCATGTCAACTACTAACAATTCAGTGTTTGTGAGTCAAAAAGGGAGCAGTACATTGCCCTTCCCATCCACCATAAATCCAACACACCTCTCAATAAACCATGCTTTAGTTTTGTATGCGAAACTCCACATCTTAATTATGGTGAATGGGAAGGGCAATAATCTATAGCTTTAGTTTTGTATGCCAAACTCCACGTCTTAATAAGGGTTTTCTGGATTTTGAGTATAGCCCATGGGTCTATTCCCAAATCCTGTATGACAGTTTGAATCTCTGCAACTCTGTAAAAGGAATGTCTGGCCTAACTTGAGCCTATATTTAGGACATGAAGGTTCTCATGTGGAAAAGTGAAATCCAATCGTTGGGATGCTTTCTAGCTTACTTCTCTGTATTATGAGATTTGGTCTTCTCATTCTGTTGTGTCTGATGATTTTTATTACTCAAACTACTAGACCTTTATACAATTTTTTTTGAATGAAACAGATGAAAGAAAACATGCATTTGGAAAGTGTGAAAGAATCTCTATCACATGTATTTCCTCCCAGAGATTTTATTCGTGGATTAAAAGTCAGTGCAGCAGAAATTGGTTTACCAGCTTTAGTAGCAGAAGTGAAGAAAGCATTACCCAGTAGAGGGATAATTCAGCCTAACTTTGACCCAGTAAGTGTCTCATTAATGCTTTTCCAATACTGTTTTCATTTCTTTTTCATCAAGTATCCATCTTTGTTAACTAGTTCATTTAATTGTAACTGAGTGTGATGAGTTTTTGTAGACTGTCGTTTAAAAAAAATTAATGGAACAAGTCATTATTTGAACTCTGTGAAGAATGAATAATTGAAAAAGAGATGTACTCACTACACACAGTTGCATGCTTTTAAAGCTCCAAAACTTGCAAAATTTGCCACATATCACAATTCAGTCATTTTTAGGAATATTTAACGGGCACAGTTTTTCCTGACCAAAAATTCAATGTCATATATCTGGATGTTTTTCATATGAAATCTTAGTGTAGCTGGTAAGTTATCTCTTGTAGCAGACTCACGAAAGAAGATACACTCTTTGAATACTGCCTTATGTGAACATGCTTGTATATATGAGAACTTTATTGTCATCATGGTTTCCTACCCCCATTGCCAGTTTCACACTATTTTTGTTAGATTTATATAACCCTAGAAGTTAGGTTTAGTAGAATAGTTGACTGAATTGGCAAAATACAGTTCAGGATAGCCTATGGGTACACCCAGGGGCTGGCCTAGGCACCTTGGGGTGGACCTTGGGTAAAACTGTGCATTGACATTTGACATTTTGTAAGTTTATATTTGTCATGTGTCTTCCCTGAGTTGTAATGATCTCCTTAAAAATGATAAACCCGTTTTAAAATAATAAAATAAAAGTATAAACTATAAGACCCTTATTAATGTAAGAAAATCAGCGATTCACTCTTGCAAATGCAGTGAATGATCTAAGAGAGGATCGGCGATTTGAGAGGGATAATATTGATGGAATTAATTATCCCTCAAAGCGATTAAATGAAGGCACGGATTTGTTAAGCAATTAACCGAGGACATGACTTTTGGTGGAAACATTACAATGAAAAGCTGTGACCTTCAGCCCCATCGTGGGTATAAAATGAAGGATGTCTCAAATGCAAGGATCATCGATTGGATTGAGAGGAGAAAATACATTACTCAACAAAGATAATATCTTCTAGATATTAAATCGTCAATCATCTTCATAAAGACATTCACTACTTAGGCAATCTGTAGATTAGATACATCAATCTTGCAAATATACAGTAAAACAACAAATAGATTCTGAATATTGGAAGGCAAGGAGGCAGACCTGAGTGAATTATCTGCCACTGAAGGACAACAAAATCAATAACTATTACAATTGCTGCTGTACAACCATCTCATGTGTTAATAACTATTGTGGTATGCTCTATCATGATTATTGTATGTAATGATTTTTTTTGTTATTATCATAGTTTATATTTATTTTACTCATCAAGCAACCATGAGGAGGAACGGGGGAGATACCAGTAGGTTGATCAGATACTAGACTTCTTCCTAGGTACGCCACTCCATAGTGGATGACTATGTGTCTGCCACCTGGAGCTAGGGGGTGGGGTGATATCCGCCCTTGGGCTTAGGGAGAGGATGTCTACGTGCCTCCTATGGTAGCCTTTTTTCCCCAACCTCTACATGGATTGGTTATCAAGATGAATTTGAGGAGTTTCAATTATAAGATGGATGGATAAGGCAACAAGGGTAGGGAATGCAGATACAAGTTTGTCCACCAAATATGCCACTCCATGTTGGATGACTGCGTGTGCCACTTGAGGGCCAAGAAGGATGGTATATCTACTCTTGGGCTTGGTATGGATAGTTTCGGGCGAACTTATCATGCTCGTCATCTAAGTCCCATTATGATCCAACTTCCAATGTGCATTATGGATATCGTGTAGTTATATTATTTGAAATAGTTAGGTATTTGGTTTAAATAGATAAGACATTTATTATATATTTTTGATCATATGAATTATATTTCAATATTATCTATAACATGATTGTAGGACCTAAACCAAGATTTGTCCAGCTTAAAGCATTTAATTGTTAAGTTGTAACCCTAACTACATTAAACTTGCGATTCTAGGGCAAGAATTAGGGTTATCCCAAAAGGGGACATTACAATTGGTATCAGAGCATGTTCCTGCCAGCCTACGGGACATACCTACCTTAATTGCCATTCAATTAGAATTAACTATTCAACCTTCTTCTCAAGTAGGCCAATAATGCATTTCTATATGCATGTGCCTTCCATGTGTATACTTTGTGACTCACGTACTCATGTGAATACTTTGTGACTTACGTGTATTCATATACTTCATGACTTGCGTGTATTCATGACAATACTATGTGACTTATGTGTATCCATGAATGTACTTTTTGACTTACGTGTATTCAAGTGTATACTTTGCAATGTATGTGTATTCATGTGAATACTTCTTGACTTATGTGTATACTTTGCATCCATGAATGTGCTTTGTGATTTACATATATTCAAGTGTATACTTTATGACTTGTGAGTATTCAAGTGTATACTTCATGACTTACGTGTCGACTTATGTGTATTCATGTGTTTGTGAATATACTTTGTGACTTACGTGTATACTTTGTGACTTCTGTATTCATGCGAGTTATGTGTATACTTTGCGACTTACGTCTATTCATGGGTATACTTTGTGACTTACGTGTATTCATGTGTACACCTGGTGACCAACATGTTTACTTTGTGACTTTGTGTGTATACTTTGTGACTTATGTGTATTCATGCAAATTATTTTACAACTTACGTGTATTCATGTGTGACTTGCGTGTATTCATGCGTATGACTTACGTGCATGCTTCGTGCCTTATGTGTATTTATACTTCGTGTATTATGTGTATCTATGTGTTTGCTTCACGTTGGATGTGTCTTCAACAAGATTACACCATGTGTGTTTATAATTACTTTATTACGAAAGTGTTAAAAACGTTCTCTATCAAAATACTTGTTGGACAAATTAACTTATCTAAAATTGAATTATTATTAGTATCCAAATGCAATAATAAAGAATTGTAACTGTTCAAGGGAAAATGTGTGACTCCCTCAAATTTAAGATATAAAAGGGAGAGTATTTCATTTGTGAAAAGACATCCATAACATCATTGAATAATTCAATTGGGAATGGAACCTTAAGTGATTTTGCAAGTGAATTAAATTAGGTTATCAAGAATAGGGATGATGTGAAATAGATATAAAGGAAAAATCAATCGGCTGTCCACATCACTCATCTATCCATCAAGAAATCAATACACCAAACAATAACTTAATAAGGAACATGCAACCAAGAAAGCCTATTATCCCAACTACAAATGCTTTCTTGTCCACATGGTAACAAAAGAACTTTCCAATGGCATCAATGAGCCCTTGGCTCGAGAAACTCCAACCATGGAAATTTTAAACCCTCCAAGATATGAGTTCAAAGTAAAGTCTTTATCTTATACTAATTTTTAACTTTGAAGTAGATTTCATCCCTCACATGGAGATAGGGGCTTATGTAAAAGACATAATAAACTAGACACATCACATCAACAAATCCATAAAATTCAGATTAAACTCGTAAAAACCTAGTTTGAAACATCATAGAGCGAATTACCATCAATAATAGACATCTAAGTTTAATTTCAATCAAATCTGATATAATAAAAATTTGAGCAGGTGCAACAAAGACAACCCAAATCTTTAGAAACAAAAATAATAGATTTTGACTCTTAGAGAGACCTTAGGAGAAATTTTGGAGAGAACCATAGACACTATGATTGAGGTTTGTGTTTTGAGATTTATCAAAGGATATATTCATCAAGTTTTATTTCACCAGAAACACATTTATTCTATTCATTTGGGTAAGATCATAATACACCATCAAAGGCATAACACATATGATCTACCTCATATGCATAGAAACAATGGCAATGCATGGATCAACCTTGTATCCTATAAAATTGATCTAGTAAACTTATCTTATGAACCAAATTCACTTCTATATGCAATATCTAGAGTAGATCACTTCATCCAATGGCCCTCTTCTCCTACGACCTTTTCTTGATCAAGGCAACTATTTACTTCTTTTATTTTCCATTTTTACTCTTTATCTTTCACTTCTCTTTCTATCTATTTTATATCTAGATCTATTTTCCTATTATCTTTCCTTGTATTTAATTTGTCAAGCCCATTCCTTCCCTTCATGTTTTCTCTCTATCTTTCTCTTTCTCCTTCAATTTTTAATATATAACATGTTTTCAATCATTTGACGATGCTAGAGACATATATAGTAATTGGCTTATCTATGTTAAAATTGAATTAAAAATTGACCTCCATATCCTCATTCTCTCTCCTAAGAAGGAATAGAAGTTGGGTTTTTCTTAGAGTCCACATAAATAGCGAAGGAGGCTTAAGTTGTGGGTATGCTCCCCATGGTCTTGAGTTTGAATTTGAGGTCTGAGTTTACCTGATGCACGTGGCTTGCAGGATGTTGCATACATCCCCAGGGGATCAGTCTCGCCTTAGCATGACACCCCTTCTCGACCCCAATTTGACAAAATGTAAGACCAAGGTAAGACGAGTTGGGTGCTGGGTTAGGTCGTAGGGATACCCTTGAGTCAACAAAAATGAAGAAATAGAAGTTCATATTTTTTTATCGTCTTTGAAAGGGGTTTGGATTGAAATGTTTTAATTAATTGGAAGCCAATTTACAAAAAAATCATAATTTGATTTTATTGTATCTGTTGATTGATACACCAACAATCCATTCGTATTAAGTAACATAACATCCTTCTCCTCTACCCTTTGGATCAAAGGTACTTTAGAATAATATTATAATTTCTATCCCTGTGACCTAGCTCACCCCTTTCCAACCCCAATTTGGTAGAATGTAAGACCAAGGTAAGGTGGGTTGGGCATTGGATTGGGTCACAGGGATACTCTTGAGTCAACAAAAAAAGAAGAGAAATTAATACCTTTTTATCATCTTTGAAAGGGGTTTGGATTGGATATTTTCATTAATTGAGGCCAATTTACAAAAGAACCATAAGGTGATTTTAGTGTACTTGTTGATTGATACACTAACAATCCATTCGTATTAAGTAACATAACATACTTCTCATTCGCCCTTTGGATCAAAAGTGCCTTAAAAAATTTTCTATCCTTGTGACCCAACTCACCCTTTTCCGACCCCAACTTGGCAGAATGTAAGACCAAGGTAAGGTGGGTTGGGCATTGGGCTGAGTCACAGGGATACCCCTGAGTCAACAAAAAAAAAGAAGAGACAGAGAAGTCCATACCTTTTTATTATCTTTGAAAGGGGTTTGGATTGAAATATTTTGATTAATCAGAGGCCAATTTACAAAAAAATTATAACATGATTTTAGTGTACTTGATTAATACACTAACAATCCATTTGTATTAACATAGCATCCTCCGCTACCCTTTGGATCAAATGTGTCTTAGAAGAATTTTTATGCGTATGACCCAACTCACCCCTTTCCGACCCCAACTTGGCAGAATGTAAGACCAAGGTAAGGTGGGTTGGGCGTTGAGCTGGGTCATAGGGATACACCTGAGTCAACAAAAAAAAAGAAATAAAAGTTCATACCTTTTTATCATCTTTGAAAAGGGTTTGGATTAGAATATTTTGATTAATTGGAGGCCAATTTATAAAAAAATTATAATGTGATTTTATTTTTTAGTGTACCTATTGATTGATAGACCAACAATCCATTCGTATTAAGGAACATAACATCATTTTCCTCTGCCTTAGAAGAATTTTTATCTCTGTGGCTCAACTCACCCCCTTTTCGACTCCAACTTGGCAGAACGTAAGACCAAGGTAAGGCAGGTTGGACGTTGGGCTGGGTTGCAGGGATACATTCAAGTCAACAAAAAAAAAAGAAATAGAAGTTCATACCTTTTTATTGTCTTTGAAAGGGGTTTGGATTGGAATATTTTGATTAATTGGAGACCAATTTACAAAAAAAATATAATATGATTTTAGTGTACCTGTCGATTGATACACCAACAATTCATTCGTATTAACTTAGTATCCTTCTCTTCCGCCCTTTCGATTAAAGGTTTGTTGGAAGAATTTCTAACCTTGTGATCCAACTCACCCCTTTCCAACCCCAACTTGGCAGAATGTAAGACCAAGGTAAGGTGGATTGGGTGTTGGGCTAGGTTGTAGGGATACCTCAGAGTCAACTTAAAAAGAAGAAAAAATTCATACCTTTTTATCATTTTTGAAAGGGATTTGGGTTGAAATATTTTGATCAATTGGAAGCTAGTTTACAAAAAACTCATTGTGATTTTAGTGTGCCTATTGATTGATACATCATCAATCCATTTGTATTAAGTAACATAGCATACTTTTTCTCTGCCATTATATCAAAGGTGCCTTGGAAGAATTTCTATCCTTTTTCATGACATTTGCATAACACTATTACAAAGGGAAAGATAGGTGTATTATAGAATCAACCCAAAACTAAAGATGGATGGAAAATAATTAATCGAAATTGGTAAAACCAAGGAATTCTTTGTCACATGATTGGAATCTAGAAACTATGGCTTCACCAATAAAAATATTTCTTTATTTTCTTTCACCCATATATCTTTCTTTTATTTGTTATTTATTTTTCTCATCCTCTCAATTATCTCTCTTTGTCAATTTACCTTCCTTGCCCATTTCTATATTTTCACATTTTTATATTTTTTCTCAATTTCTTTCTTTTTAGTGTCTTTTTCTTGCTTGCTTGCTCTTTCACTCTCTATTTGTTTTATTCTCCCCATCTATTTTTAATATTTCTCTTTTTTCATTTCTTTGCCATTTTTTTTTCTTTTTTTTCTTTGATTGTAGATCTGTCATTCTCTCCCTCCCTCTATTTATCACATTTTTTCTCTTTTTGTCAGTCTCTTTTATCTTTGATTGTAGAATTGTCATTCTCTCCCTCTCTATTTATCACATTTTTTCTCTTTTTGTCAGTCTCTTTTTTCTATAACCTTTTGCTTGTTGGCTAAGATTGATTGAGCATCTTTTATAGGTCAAATAATTTTTATTTACTTGTTCACATGGGGTGCAAGTAGAGAGATTGATGTTTTGGACATATTCACGAAGACTATGTATTTGTAGTGTAATATTTATTAATGAGAATAAATTGTGTGGATAGTTATGGAGGCTTGGTTTTTTCCTCGTATGAATTTTTTGCAATATATCTCGTGTTATCTTATTTGTATGTTTGTCTATTCTTTTGCATATTTTCACTCATGAAGTTTTGTGGGAATAGTTTTATATTGATGCAAACTTTTCTTCCTTTGGTATCAAAGCCTAGTCATTAGGTTGTGGGTGAAGATAACCTTAATATTTTTAATGCTTGGAAGGAGTAGATTTTTGTGCATAATTAATTCCATGGATTTGTAAGAAAATAATAAAGGCATTTTAAAAATAGTTCTATATGGTTTTTTGAAAATAATTCTGTATAGTTGCAAATTTTTTGAATAAGATTATATTTGGTGATAAAAAATTTCAAACTATGCCTTTTCTAGTTGAAGGCTTTTGGGTACTAGGCCTTGGCCCAATGACCAACCAAATGGGCGATCACAACCAACATGTGGAGACTAATACGTTCATTGAGGCGGCAAACACAAATTATTCGTAACTTCACTAGACAAGTTATCAAGGGCCAATGAGAACAAAACAAATGGTTTATCAGGATTTTCAGACTAATACGTTGTTCATTGAGGCGGTGAACACAAATTATATGTAAAGTCACTAGACAAGTTATCAAGGGCCAATGAGAACAAAACACATGGTTTATTAGGATTTTCTTAGTAGGAAATATTAAAAATATAAAAAAAGCTTTGAGGCTTCCCTTGCAGGCTTGAATAAGTTAAATTCTACATACGTAAATCCAAATGTAGGGAGTTTATGAGTTAGGCACCATGGCTTATTAAGCCATAGAGCAAAAAAGGGACAGATTTGCACGAGGTCAAATGATCAGAATGAGCTAAAAAAAGGGAGGTCAGGCTGATTTCTAAGGGAAATTAATGACATGCTACACAAACTTCTTTATGCCCTAAATACTAGAAATTGGACATTGTGCCCAAGACATCTAACCCTCTAGATGTTGAAAGCTTCACAACGAAACCTTTAGTATTTACCTTGAAGTCTTAGACCAAATCAAATATTTATAATTTGAAGGATTATTTTGCTATAGGTCCTATTAGCAATTTTACTTGTCCATTTTATGACAACTCAAACCAAATTATATATATGGTGGACTTGCTATTGAAATCATATGGGGAAGCTCCATAAGATCTAAAACTCAAAACTATAAACATAATTTACATGTATACACAATGTATGAGATTGTATGTATAGAGGAATTGTTATTGAAATTATATGAAAAAACTCTTTAAGATTGAAAAACTCAAAACTATAAACATAATTTACATGTATACATAATGTAAAAAATTTGAATGGAGTTTTTCATTATATATAAATATCTAATTGAATATGTATTTGCTGTGGTGCTAGTATTAGACTATCAATAGTCAAGACTTGCAATAAGATTTTCACTTTTAAAGAAGGGTAATTTAATAGACACTATTGATAATCTTAGCTTCCTACGGATTAATTTAAAGATATATATTTGGCTTTAAACAAATATTTAAATGAAAATTAAAAATAGCTTAGTAATGGTTAAAGTAGGGATTTTGACTTTTCAATTATGGACTCTAGATGTAGGAACATTTACCCTGCACCTAAAATACTTGGACCCAACCATTGTGTTGGAATATTACATCTTAATATATATTAATATATTAATAATTAAGCGGGGGTTATTTTTATGATAAAAAGTTGTATAGATAATTGTTAGGTTGTTTAAAAGGAAGAGCCTTATTAAAAACAACACAAGCAAATTTTAAATCCTTTTAGAATTTATTTTTTTGCATGTGATTGGTGATGTTGGTGCGACACACCCTTCGACACCACGGGGATGGGGTGAGACTAGACCTTGTGACCTCTTGCCTGCAACATGACGCTTTAGCCAATCAAGCTAGGCCTCTCACCCATAAATCCTCTTAGGTTCATCATGATATAATATTGTATATTATTTTGTGTGTGTATCATGGTGTAATCTCAATTTTATGCTTTTCCATTTTTCAAGTTTTTATTAGAGCCACAACATTTGGAAGAGAAAGATGGATAGAAGAAATGTAGGTGGTTGTGTGGGTGAAGTTAGCATGAGAGAATACGACCTTTGAGGATTCTTCATATTTTTTTCAAATATTTAGTAAGGTTGTTTGTCCGTATTTGTTTTAGCTGTAGATATTAAAGCCGCGTGAAAGGAATTTGAAGGATTTCATGAATTTCTCTTTCCAAATTTTATGTCGAAGAGTGTCACCCATGAATATCTATATTTTTTTTATCTGTAAGTTATGGGTCAAGGGCCCACTCCCATATAACATAAATGAACATAAAAATAAGAATGCTTCAGACTCAAAAGTAGGGAGCAGAAAAGAGGAGAGGGAATAGAGAAAGAGACAACACAGAGACATAAAAAGACCAACAAAGATATACTGGAAACCAATAGAGCCTCAAGAGATCAGCCTTTCTTTTGTTTTCTTTTGCTCCTGGTTAGAAGCTCTTCCATCGTCCACTGAGTGCCTTCATCAATCGCATCCAGGGCATCCAATCTCAGTTTCTCAGCTTTAGTTTTCCTTCCCCTACGCTTGCCACCCTTAACCAAAATTGTATCCCTTCCAGCTGTTTGGGGAATGTTGCAACTCTTTAAGCAAGTAGGGGCATCCGCTTGATCCAAAGGATCATGGTCACTTGAAAGAACCAAACCCAACTCCTCATTCACTGAGGCCCCTAAATTCAGTTGCTGATCCATATTCACTTGCTGGTGCTGTGCATCCTCAGCCCCACTGGTTGGAAGGGAATTGTTTTCAGAGTGCTCATGAGCCCCATCTTCAGGGAAAGATGAGGAGCGGTGGTCCAAGAACATACCATTATTTCTCCAAACAAAATCTGCGTCAGGACTGCCCTCCTTGCGAACCCATTTCTTGAGATTGATGGCCCAGTGGCCATTGCTGATTTTAGATTGGCAACCGACAATCTTATGGCTGAGTTGATTGCACCTAAAGCATCTCTTAGGAAGTCCTTCATAATTAATATATTGTATCCAAGATCCAAGAGACCAGTTGATTCGAATCAGTGCACAAACTCTAGAATACCTTTTGGGATCAGCCCCATCCTTAATTTTAATGAAGGTGACAAATTGGTTGACAAAGGATTCGATTTGAGTTGGATTTCGCATAACTAGAGGCAGATTGTATTAGCGCAACCAAATCGGAATGGAAGAAATTTGGAACTTTGCAGGGTCAAAGAAAGAGGACCATGGGGTCATGCATAAGCCAGATCTACCAAAAAACCATGGTCCATTCTCTAGAACAAACTTGCAATCCTTAGAATTTTGAAAGGTGACCAAAAAGAAACCATAATCCAACAATTCCACAAAAGGGGGAGGCAAGTTGTCCCAAGAGCTCTTGCACTAGGCAGTGAAATCATTAACAGGAGGTTGCCGTACCATAGATATGAAGATCAAGGACCCTGAGCCAATGTCTAAGGAGGCTTTCCTTATGCACTCATTAGATATATGAAAATCGATAGGCTTAGAGACCAAATGCACCTTTAGTCGCCCAAAAGCCAGGAGGAGCACAAATCGGGAGGGGTAACCATTGGAGGGGGTGGGGGATCTGGAGCAATAGAAATGTTCTTTCTGGGTGACGCAGCAGGAACAAAGGCAAACCCTAAGTCAGCCACAGGATCGAGGGAAAGAATCCACTCCTTGCAAAAATTGCTACATACATGGAAAGGGTTCGCAAAATTTTTGCACAAATTGTAGTTACCCTCTAATATGAGTTTGCACAACAGAGGAGGGCGAAATAGAGGTGTGAGGATCCGGGGAGGGAGATGTTACCCATGAATATCTATTTCCTTTGATGGTAAAGGCTATTATTCTAGGAAACAATAATTGCTGATATGTTGTTCATGGAAATGCCAAAATGGAGAATATAATGTGCTAAAATACTTTGCATTTTCCTATTTGTGAATGGGAATAAATTGAATTGCATCAAAGTAAACTAATTTCATTGACAGTAGTATCGAAGTTTAGATTGCGGATTTATATATTACATAATAGGCTTGCTTGGTGGTTGTGCTAGCTTAAACTAGAGTGCCTGTAATTTGATATATTCAAATCTTTGTGGATTTGATTCCCACATGTATAAAGCGCAGATTCATTCCAGGAGTGCTACAAATACAAATTCAATCTGCTGCATTAAAACATTAAACCAATTGGTTTGCAACCAAGCGGTGGGTTTGCAACTTTCATGAAACATACCTTACTCTGTAGTGGACAGAAAGGAGTCAATCACCTATAGATTAAGGACATGATTTGTAAGGTAAGAGAACTAGCTATGCCAACTTCAATAGCCTTCTATTACTATACATAACACAATTTATTAATATTCAAATGAGACATTAAGTAGATAAAGATAACAAGTCAACAAAGGAGGCTAGATGACAAAAGAGGTTGAAAGTTTTTGAAATCTTGACATAGCTTTTCACTTGGAGATTGTAGATTGTTTTAGAAGCACCACTGTATTTGTGTCTATTCTTGGAGCAAGGAGGCTTGACAATTTCATTGTATTTGTAGAAGGTTGATTATGTCTTGATCCACAAACTTGGTGATTTGTATCAATGGATGGTTGATTATGTCGAATGATAGATCGAGAGGTGTGTATGTGGTTAGTTGAGTATGGCTTGATTCACATAAGAAGAAGTGTTGTTGCTATGGATAATTGAGTGTGTCTCAATTCACTCATAGAATGGTATTTTTGTAGATACTTGAGTATTTCTTGATTCACAAGAGGAGAGGTGTACTTGTGAATAGTTGAGTAGTTTTTGACTCAAAGGTATTGTTGGATGGTCAGGGCATCCACTAATGCAGTCAATTTGTTGCATCTTGATTGAGGGGGAGATTTAGTGGAGGTGTTTCATCAAATTTCTAGATGGGCTGCTCTGTTCAGTCTATGTAGTGTTCCATCCTTGGTTTAGATTGATGTAATAAGGGGGAGACTATTGGAATATTATATCTTAGTATAGGATATAGGTTAGACGATAAATATAAATTAACAATTTAGTATGTTAATGTTAATTTACAAATAAATAATAAGCTAGTAAACAAATTAATGTTAGTAGTTAAGTGGGAGTTACTTTTTGCCATGGAGGTTGCATAGTTAGTTGTGAAGTGGTTCGAAGTGAAGAGGCTTATATAATCCAATGCAAACAATGTAAAATTATCATAATAGAATATTCAATATTATTTTGTGTGTGAATAACAATGTAATTAGTTGATGCTCTAGCATTTTTCAATTTATTCAATCTCATAGTCTAGAGCTTTGACCCTAGACACTAGGGTATGTATACTATAACCATGGAACTTGCCACAAATAATTGGCACTAGACACATACTATCTCCCCCATTTCTATTACTTATTTCCTTATTTTTTCTTTTATTGTATTTCCTTGCTATTTATTCTCTCTTTATCTTATTGTCTAAATCTCTTTCCTTCTCCAACTCATTTTTTTCTTCTCATGTTTTAGTCTCTCCCTACTTTTAAGTTTTATTGTTTTAGTCATAGTTGCAAAACTCGCACAAAACCGGCGAGTAGTGAAAAACTCGCAGTTTTTCCAGGCGGCGAGTTTTTCAGGCACTTGTACGTTAGAAAACTCACCCGTACTTTCTGGAAAAACTCGCCATACTTTTGGCGAGTTTTTCCAGAAAGTACGGCGAGTTTTCCAGAAAAACCCGCGCGACAGTTAGAACGCCCAGGCAGCCTCTAAAAAGCAATTTTAAGTTGTCTTTTTTCATTCACTCTCTTCTCACACTCAGCAAAAAACCTCTCCAAGGCATTGTGCACTCATTTGCAGTGATTTTGCATCCAAAAGACAAGATTTGAAGGGCATTTACATCGAATTTAGAAGGCAAATTGGATTTCCAGGTAGGGTTTCTCATTTTTCTTGTTCTTTCTTTTTTTTAAAAAAATTCTTCATTCTTGTTGGTTCTATGTTTAAAAATCATTTGATTGTAGTGTGAAAATGATTTAAATGCATTTAGATTCATCAAAACAAGATTTTTTAATGATTTTTTCTGATTTTTTAACATATTTTGCTGATTTTTTCATTTTTTTTTAAATTTTCTTTAAACCCTAGTTATTTTTTTTTTGTTTTGAATGATTGAATCCTCTTTTTTGTTGAATAACATGCTTACAATCTTAGATTAGCTTAATTTTTTACTAGTTTGAAGTCATTTTCATATTTTTTACATTTTTTCACATTTTTTTGAAACCCTAGTTTTTATTTTTTATTTTTAAATCCAATTTTTTTGTTATGAAAATGTTTAGATTTAGAATCTAGTGATAGATTTTTAGTAATTTAAACTTAAAGTAATCTCTTTTGATTTAATCTAATTTAGTTTGTTTTTAAATTTTCTATCAAAAACTAACAAGTTGTGCTATGACTTTCACTTTGTGTAGGTTAATAATTAATTGATAATGGCTTCTGAACCCACTTCTGCCTCAGGCTCTGCCCCATCCGTGCCTGCGGACTTTGTAGGTAAACGTCCTCCAGGAGCTAGAGATCCTGCTTGGAAGTATGCTTATCTAGGACCCATACCTGGCACAGTATATTGCATTCCATGTAAAAAAGTATATCGTGGGGGCATCAATCGCCTCAAGTACCACCTTGCAGGCATCCCTCAACGTGATGCTAAGGAATGTCCTCATACAACAGAGGAAATAAAAAGACAAATGAATGCCATACTTTCAGCTGCAGAAGAAAAAAAAATGAAAAGAGAGATGGCAAGAGCAGCAATGCAAGCAACCATTGCCTCTTCTCAAGGTGTTCCAGTTGAGTCAGATGATGATTATGATGTTACTCAGGAGATTCAGGAGATAGTGGGCTCTCTTCGTGGCCCACGTGTGCGAAGGTCAAGGCAACCCATTGGCACCTCAACCTCCATCCCTTCATCTTCCTCTAGTAGAGCACCAGGGGCAAGGGCAGCTACAGGACCTACACCGACACGGTTGGATAGTTTTTTTGTGCCTAGAAACACAACTGGTGCACAACCTTCCTTAGAGGCGACTGGATGGAATAGGGAGGTGCATGAGCAAGCAGACATTGCTTGTGCAGATTTTTGGTATTTTAACAATATTGCTTTCAATGTGGCGAGTTCTCCTTACTGGCACAATTTGGTCACCGCATTGACAGTTGCAGGAAAAGGCTACAAGGCGCCTTCTCGCACGGACTTGAGTGGGAGGTTAGTTTATGTTATTTAATTTATGTTTTTTAAGTTTAATTTATGATGAATTTAAGCTATTTTTTTGTTTACAAATTAAAATTGTGTACTTAATTTCACTTTGTACTTGTAGGTTGCTTACTAATGCAACTGAAAGGGCAAGGGCAGCAGTAGAGGAGCAAAAAGAAAAATGGCAAAAATATGGCTGCTCTATTCTTTCTGATGGGTGGACGGATGGAAAAAACCGTACCATCATTAATTTTTTGGTTGCATGCAAAGAAGAGGTGGTGTTTTTAAAATCAGTTGATGCCTCCCACATTGTAAAAAGTGCAGAAAATTTGGCTAAGATGTTGGAGGGAGTTTGCATGGAGGTGGGGATTGCAAATGTTGTGCAAATCATAACTGATAATGCAGCAGCATATGTGGCAGCAGGAAGACTTCTCCAAGATAAACACCCCTCAATTTTTTGGACACCATGTGCAGCTCATGTCCTTGACCTTCTTTTGGAGGACATAGGAAAACTAGATTGGGTCACACCAATTGTAGAGGACGCGAGGAGAATCACTAAATATATCTACAATCACCCTTGGGTTCTTCGCTTGATGAGGGAGCACACCCATGGGAAAGAATTGGTGAGGCCAGGTGTCACAAGGTTTGCAACGATCTTCTTAACGTTGCAAAGCATTCTTGGTTCTTTGACGGCTTTAAAACAAATGTTTGTGAGTAAATCATGGGATGACTCAACCTATTCAAAGAAGCCGGATGGAGATAACGTGTCAAGAATTGTGTTTGATGCTGAATTTGCAAAAAAGGCTGCAGAGATTGTGAAGGTAACTTCAATTTCAAAACTTTGAATTTGAATTCAAATTGAATAAATTTTTTGATGTCTTTCATTGTAAATTTGAAACTCTAATCTTTTTGCATTTTTATATTGTAATTTGTAGCTTTCAGAGCCCTTGGTTAGAGTGCTCCGCTTGGTGGATGGGGATAAAATCCCAATGGGATATCTTTATGAGGCCATGGATAGGGCCAAGGAGGCTATAAAAAATTATTATAAAGGGGACAGCCTCAAATTTGATCCCATTTGGGAGATTATTGACAGGAGGTGGAACCATCAACTCCACCAACCCCTCCATGCAGCAGGCTACTTCTTGAACCCTCATTTCTTCCATTCAAGCACCTACTCAGATCCTACTGGAGAGGTTATGGAGGGACTCATGAAGTGCATTCAGAGAATGTCACCTGACCTTGATGCAGGAGACCTTGTTGTTAATGAAATCCAAAGTTATAGAGAAAAAAGGGGTGAACTCTTCTCTTTAGAGCTAGCAAAGAGAGCAATACACAATCAACCACCAGGTATAAATTTTGAAATTTACAAGTTACAAATATTGATAATTTGATAAAATATGTTTTCAAATTTCAACTTTTGAGTTTTGACTTTCCTTTCTAAGTTTCTAGGTTCTCTTCTAACTCTTAATTTGTTTTTTGTAGATGTTTGGTGGTCAAATTGGGGTGGAAATACCCCACATCTCCAGCAATTTGCCCTCCGTGTCTTATCGCAGCCTTGTAGCTCTTCCAATTGTGAGCGCAATTGGAGCTTGTTTGAGGCCATCCACACAAAGAAAAGGAACAAACTAGCTCAGAAACGCCTGAATGACCTTGTGTATGTGCAATATAATCTTCGGCTGCGCAAAAAACAAGTTAAAGAGATATCAGATGATCCAATTGATTTGGATGAGATAGATCCATACAATGATTGGATAGGGCAAGATGAGCAACCTCCATTGTTTTCTGACAATGAGATTTATGACTTTGAGCGACAAGCAATGGAGGACGAGGGTGGATTTGCATTCTCATTGGATGACATTGAGGATGATCCTGAGGAGGAGTCATTGGCAGTGCCAGAGCCACCAGTAGTAGCCTCTGCATCCAGGATGGAGGTTGAGGAGCCACAGCAGATGCCTACAACTACAGCCTCTCCCGTAGTGAGAACACTGAGAAATACTAGACATGGGAAGAGGAAGATGTGAATTTGTAAAAGCTGAAATATATTAATGTTGTATTTACTTTCAGTTTTACAAAAACAATTTGCTATTTTCATTTTGTTTCAAACTATTAGTATACTATCAGCGTATTGAGCATTCCACATGGGGATGCGATTTTGTATCTAATTTTCTTTCAAATCAATCAAATATAACTAGACTCAGCTTGTTTCTTCTATGTACTCATTTTATTGACTCATTGGATGCATCTTATCATTGAATTTTGCAAAAAAAATGTGATTTTAATGAAGTTTAAGCAATTTTTTAAGTTGCCGAGTTTTTTGCCGAGTTTTTTCCGAACTTTTGCCGAGTTTTTTCCGTACCGTATTTTCCGGGCTTGGCGAGTTTTTGCATTTGGCGAGTTTTGCAACTATGGTTTTAGTATTTCTTTATTTTTTATTAATATTTCCTTCTCTTTTTTCCCCTTATGTAGACCTTGTGCAATGGATATTTACAACCCTAGAACTTAAACTTTTGTAGACTTGCAAACTATGAACCATAGATTGAAAAAGATTACTAGTTTCCCCCCACCTGTTGAACCCTGGACAATTTAATTCAAATCAAACTCAACCATAGACCTTGGCCTAGTTATATATTGACCCTATTCCAAGAACCTTTTATCATATTTCCTGAATCCTTGGACCTTAGACATTGAATATTGGACTTATGGATTGTGGATTGTAGATTGTAGACCAACAAAATTTTGCTCTTTACCTTGACCCGTTGGACCCTCTATCGTAGTTCGTACAATTTGGATACTAGATCCTTAGACCTTGGGCTTTGAACCCTATACCCAAGAATCTTGACAAATTCATATAATTATTCAATACAATGGAGATAGAACTATTGAAGAACACATTACATCTAAAAGGATTCGTTGATCAATGCTCAATTTTGTTAGATTTTATGATCAGATTTAATGCACAGATTTTAATTTCAAATTCAACACAATAACACTACAGATGCCCTGGGAAAACCCTTCACTTGAGGGAGAAAAAATCCAGCAACAATAAATCACTTATATATTGAAATGTAAACACAAATGTCTCCTTTACAAAAGCCGATATGAAGGCGAATAAGAGACACCACAAACTGATGTAGATACAAAACACAACAATGTAATTTGCTGATGATAAGACTCAGCCTTATACAAGTCCTCAAACTGATCTTCTACAAAATTCGCACTATGTATGTGACGACTTATGATGAATATGAATGAATGCTAAACAATGAAACATCAATGGATATATATACAAGATAGAGAGAAGGACGCGACCCTTCACAAAGCAAGTCAGCCACAAGAGATGAACACGTCTCTTCAAGAAATCGCGCCCTTCTTGAAAATCTCGCCCAAGGATCATGAGGTCGGTCTCATCACATCTCTTCATTAAAATAATAAATATCAACAAATGATGTGTCTCTTCACTTATCTCAAGTCGGCCAAGAGATCAAATATAAATATAATTCAAATAGCCGTTAGGCTACATTTGGATTATCTTCAATCGCGGATCTAGAAGAAGAAGCCCGACGTTGCTAATAACATCAACACTCCCTCTCAGCTAGGGATGATACTTCCAACTGCACAAGACATATCACCTCATCGTGATGTCTACCACAATGGCTACAACCATAAGTGGAAAAGAAGAGTATCACCTTATCGTGATATCAAATATCACCTCAACATGATATCAACCATAATGGCTACAACCATGTATGGTATGTACAAGTGTTCATCACTTGTGTGATGTTGTCACCTCAACATGACTTTCACCATGGCTCTCCTAGAGGGTGAAAACACAAGTACAAGAAAATCATCACGGACTCTCTCATGTGATGCTGTCATGGAGTCACACACATGACATCCACCATGGTTCTCCCAGAGGGTGGAATCAAGGGATTTCACTTCGAACTTCTCTTATAGAGAAGAACTCATTAATCAAGGGATTTCACCTCAAACTTCTTTTACAGAGAAGAACTCATTGATCAAGGGATTTCACCTCGAACTTCTCTCACAGAGAACTCATTAAAGAGGATCACTGATACTGAGATTCCTTCTCAGTTAAGTCTGTATTCTCCACCATACTAAGCTTATCTCGAAAGTACACAAGCTTTATTGTGGAGAGAGGCTTGGTGAGAATGTCTGTTGTCTGCTCATCAGTGCTGATATACCTCAATTGTATAGCTTTCCTCAATACCATATCTTTGATGTAATGGTATTTGATCTCAACATGCTTGGTTCTGTCATGAAACATAAGATTGACAAAAAGCTTCACACAGCTCTGGTTATCACAATGAATGATAGTAGGCTCCATTGATTGTCCAAACAATCCTGCAAGGAGCTTACGAAGCCACACTGCTTCCCGAGCTGCCACACAAGTTGCAATATACTCTGCCTTTGCTGTACTCAATGCTACAAATGACTGTTTCCTGCTGCACTAGGAAATCATAGTAGATCCCAAACTGAAGCAACATCCAGAGGTGCTCTTCCGATTAGTAACACTCCTTGCCCAATCAGAATCAGTATAACCGTGAAGCTCCAAGTCCACATTTGAAGAATATCTCAAGCCATATCCAGTTGTGCCACGCAAGTATCTCAGGATATGTTTAGCTGCAACAAGATGTATCTGTCTCGGTTCACACATGAACTGACTAAGTGCACTCACAGCATAATAGATATCTGGTCTAGTGTTAACTAGATACAACAAGGACCCAATCAACTGTCTGTACATCGTAGGATCCACCAAGTCTGAACTAGCTGCAGTCTCCTTCAACTTATGTAGGTTGGTCTCCATAGGTGTCGACATGGATTTGCAATCCATCATACCAAACCTCTTAAGTATATCAATGGTGTACTTCCCTTGACTTAGAATTATCTCATCTAGTTTCTGCTAGACTTCTAAGCCAAGGAAGTAATGCATAAGCCCAAGGTCCATCTCAAACTCAGAAGCCAACTCCTTACACTTGAGAATAAGATGATCTTCTCTAGTAAGAATCAAATCATCAACATACAAAACCAAAATCAATGCTTCACCATCAATTACCTTAAAGTACAAATTTGAGTCCGTATCATTCTTAGAGAAACCCAAGCTTGACAAGTACTGATCAATCCTTTCGTACCATGCACGAGGAGCCTGCTTAAGACCATACAAGGCCTTCTTCAGCCTGCAAACATGAGACTCCTTCCCATGTACCTCAAAACCATCAGGTTGCTTGATATGAACTTCTTCCTCAACCACACCATTTAGAAAAGCTGTCTTCACATCCATTTGATGAATCTTCCATCCTCTAGATGCAACAATGGCAATAATGGTTCTGACAGAAGTGTAGCGAGCAACAAGAGCAAATCTTTCTTCATGGTCAACTCCCTCTTTTTGTGAGAACCCTCTAGCCACAAATCTTGCCTTGTACTTTTCAACGCTTCCATCAGCTGCATGCTTGATCTTGAAGAGCCATTTTGAAGATACCACATATTTGCCTTCGGGTCTAGGAACGATGTCCCAGACATCATTCTTGAGAATTGACTGATACTCTTCGTTCATAGCATCTTTCCAAACTTGTTGACTAGAAGCTTCCTCAACACTGGAAGGCTCAGACTCAATAATCTGACTCATCTAAGCAACATAACTGGAAAACTTATGTGGCCTTTTGCTTTCTTTGAAGGTACCTCTAGGAGCTGCAAACTTCTCTGCCTCTTGCATAGTTTGCCTAGCCCAAAGAGGTCTTTTTCTTCTAATCACAATATTGGTAGGCCCATCAGTAGTTTCCAAGGGTTCAACTGGATCAATATCTTCCTTTGGATTTGAAATCTCCCTCTGAATCTCAGGATTATGGTCAACTTCCATATCCTGAGGAGACTCTTCATTATCGATCTCCATATGAGTACCCTTGGATCTCCTGAATGCAACATCTTCCTCAAACGTGACATCCCTACTGATCTCGATCAACTTCTGTCCTGGAATGTATATCCTGTAGGCTTTTGATGTTTCACTGTAGCCCACAAGTATTCCCTTCTTGCTAGAAGGCTCCAACTTTGTTCTTTTCTCCTTTGGAATATGAACATAGACTAGACATCCAAAGATCCTCAAATGACTCACCTCTGGCTTCTTTCTAGTAAAGGCTTCTTTAGGAGTCATGCTTTCTAAGATTTTGTGAGGACTTCTATTCTGAACATAGACTGCAGTCCTAGAGGCTTCTGCCCATAGGAAGGTTTGCAGATCCTGGTCATGGATCATGGCTCTTGCTACTTCCACGATTGATTTGTTCTTTCTCTTTGCAACACCGTTCTGTTGAGGATTATAGGGAACACATAACTCCCTCTTAATCCCTGCTTCAATACATAAATTCCGAAAGCTGCCAAAAGTGTATTCTCCTCCATTATCCGATCTTAGAACTTTGATTCTTTTCCCAAAAAGGTTCTCTACCTGAGCTTTGAACTCCTTGAACCTTTCTAACACTTCTTCAGACTCTTTAGTTTTCAAAAAATAAATCCAAGTCTTTCTAGAGCAGTCATCAATAAAAAGAATGTAATACAAGAAACCACTCGAAAAAGGAACAGACATTGGACCACATAAATCAGAATGAATGAGATCTAGAATACATTTAGATTTACTTTCTCTACTATGAAATGGAGCTTTTGTATTCTTACCCATTGCACATCCTTTGCAAGTACTTTCATGCTCCTGGTTGAACTTCGGAAGACCCGAGACCATCTTCTCCATGATAGGTAGAGCCTGAAAGTGTAGGTGAGCCAATCTTCGATGCCAAAGATCATACAAGCTTGAAGTATCATGAACTAATGCCTGAAGTGGACGAGTGCACATCCTGTAGAGGCTCTCATGTCTAACACCAATTACTTGAGCAGTCTTGAAGTTGGAATTCTTCGTCCACACAAGTACTTTTCCTTTGGAGAAGGCAACTTGATATCTTTTATCTTCTAAACCTGAAATGGAGATAAGATTACACTTGATTCCTGGAACATAAAGAACATCACATAACTGAAGCGTAATGTCAAAATCCAAATGGAGAGTAGAGGTCCCAATCCCTTTCATGGAGTAGCTAGCATCATGTCCAATAATGACTTGTTCAGAAGAATCTCTCTCCACCAAGCTTGATAAATGCTCCTTAAAACCAATGATGTGTCGAGAAGCACCATTGTCTATCAGCCAAGTGTTGGTGTCTGTAGGTACATTGCTTGACAATGCCGAATAGAACAAGTATTCACGTGAATCCTTCTGCGAAGAAGCATCATCAACATCTGCAACGGTGGCCTGTTGCTTAGGTCTGGATGGACAATGCTTAGCAAAGTTGCCAAACTTATCACATCTAAAGCATTGGATCTTGGACAAGTCTCTCTACTTCTTGAATGCGGGAGCACCATCATTTCCCTTATCTCGATTCCTCTTGAAGAATCCTTTCTTTCCATCTTTTCCTTTCTTCTTCGAAGCTTGGGAGGCGAGAACATGAATATCTTCATTAGTTGAACTTTGACCAACGCCTCTAGCCACCGACCTTGACTCCTCTTGAATGCAATCGGCCCTCAAACGATCAAACTTAGGAAGTTTGGATCTTGTACTGATTCCTTGAATGTAGGACTCCCATGATAAAGGAAGACCATTGAGAGCAAGCATGGTCAAGTCCTTGTCATCAATCACATGACCAATTGTACAGAGCTGATCTCTTAATTCTGAAATCCTCATGAAATAGGTAGTCATTGTTTTGCCTTTCGCCATCTTCACATGGTGTAGTTGTTGCTTCAGTGCAAGTGCCTGGCTGGTGTTGTTGATTTCGTATATCTCCTCCAATGTTTTGAACATGTCCCTTGCCGTCTTCAGCTTGGAGACAATCAGAACAATATGATCTTTAACGGAATTAACCAACATCTTCTTTGCCTTGATGTCTTTCTTCCTCCACTGCAACTTCTCTTCTTCCTCCTTAGGTTCGAGAACTTTGGTCTCCACAAGCTCAGCCAAATCATTCTCTTCCAAGGTGAGCATGATTCTGAACCTCCATGATGTGTAGTTGGATGCTCCCTCGAGTCTATCCTCAATTTTAAGACCGTTCACCATCTTGACTAAAATAGAGATAGACAAAGATATGAAAAGAGAATGGAGAGTATCGCTGCGATAACAAAATCTGATCACGATCTTCTTCAAACCCAATTTGATACCATGTTAGATTTTATGATCAGATTTAATGCACAGATTTTAATTTCAAATTCAACACAATAACACAGCAGATACCCTGGGAAAACCCTCCACTTGAGGGAGAAAAAACCCAGCAACAATATATCACTTATATATTGAAATGTAAACACAAATGTCTCCTTTACAAAAGCCGATATGAAGGCCAATAAGAGACACCAAAAACTGATGTAGATACAGAACACAACAATGTAATTTGTTGATGATAAGACTCAGCCTTATAAAAATCCTCAGACTGCTCTTCTACAAAATTCGCACTATGTATGTGACGACTTATGATGAATATGAATGAATGCTAAACAATGAAACATCAATGGATATATATACAAGATAGAGAGAAGGATGTGACCCTTCACAAAGCAAGTCGGCCACAAGAGATGAACATGTCTCTTCAAGAAATCGCGCCCTTCTTGAAAATCTCGCCCAAGGATCATGAGGTCGGCCTCATCTCATTAAAATAATAAATATCAACAAATGATGTGTCTCTTCACTTATCTCAAGTCGGCCAAGAGATCGAATATAAATATAATTCAAATAGCCGTTAGGCTACATTTGAATTATCTTCAATCGCGGATCTGGAAGAAGCAGCCCGACACTGCTAATAACATCAACAAATTCCATTAAGAGAATGTTTCTTGCTGCATGTTCCCTTATACCTTTAATGAAGCTTCATCTATTCAAATTTTTAAACTTATGGAAATGATATGAAGTTAAGCCAATTATAAAGCTGTAAACAGATGATTTTTATGTTGTGAACAATATTTGAAGCAAAATGATTCACCTTGTTTCTAATCCAAATTGCTAATTGTTACTAGAATTGGACAAGGCATCATAATGGTTTGATTACAGACTATCTATGCTTATGTGCCATTTTAAGAAAGGAATAATAGCAATGCCTATAAATGACCAAAGTAGGTTATGCTACAGCCAATTGGTTGATTAAAGTAATCTGATATAATTTTGGTTAATGTCAAATTAAAATTGTCTATTACAAATATTAAATAATCATCAAATGAAACAAGGCTATTTCATGGATTTAATATTACTGTTTCAATGCTGCTTTCTTTGCCTGTTGTCAGTTCTGATCTATATCTACAATTTATGTTAAGTTAGAACTCAAAAAAAATCATGTCAGGGTTTTTTCTATTTTTCTTGATATACCATTACCAATCATTTGTTAATCTTTCTGATCTGAATATAATATTTGTATCTTTTGATTATTTTTTTCTCCCTACAATCAACAAAGGTTACAAAGTCTTTCAGGTTATGGTAAAAATTGAGCCATGCCAGCTGGATCACAAAACAAACAAAGCCTTTATCAATCTAATTGGTTTTGGCCTTATTCAAATCAACTTCATGTTGTTTTGATACGTTCCATGTTTGTGTCTTGCATCCACTTTCCTTTTTTTCTATTTTTGTTTGGAGATGCTGAATGTGCTTTCTTCTCTATGTTGGTTGTATTTGTAAGTTGCCACATTACTGTCGTGTTGGTTACTTGTGAAAATTAAAATGATTTCTTCCTTCTTGATATTCTTTCTTTCTTGTGATTTTTTTGCAGATTGATGATAGTTTTCTTATTGCCATTACATATTTACCATATTGCTTTGAACTACAATATAGCTTGTCAAATAGTTTGCAACTTGTTCTGATTCAAAACACCCAATCATTACATCTTGTAGTGTAGGAAATTTCATACCTTTACAATTTCACACTATGTTTGGGTCTATTAATTTATTGGACTTAATTAAGCTTCTAATTTGCCAAATTATGCATTCCGAAGCCTTATTTTTCCCATTTTCTGAAAGGAGAACCAACATCAAATTAATGCAATCAATAATTAAATCACCATGGAATATGAGTGTCCTGGACTTATAGGCCAAGATGTGAATGGGTCCCCTTTAAGTGCCAAGACCCATTTTAAAATATGTTGGTGACATTTTAATGATTCAAATTTAATTTGCAATTGTTAGTTTTTGGAATCTAATTTTTGGGAAATTAGATAAACACCTATAAATACATAGTCTTTTTATCATTTGAAATCTATCTTGCAAGAACACACATGATCAAATATTCTTATGAGAAAATATCGCTGGTAAGAGCATTCAAGAGCAAATTTATCAATCATTTGTTGCAACAATCAAGATCCTAACATCATGTCCAAGTTTATGTGTGTTTATGTCATCTTGTGAAGGCTAATATGCATTGTTGATCCTAAAGCATCCAAACATTTCAAGTATCCAAATCAATCAAGCAAAGCAAGATCCAATTCTGTGGAGAGATGTGTTTGACTTTAGTCCTCTAAGGGAAGCCATTGAAGGGTGGTGAGTTGTAGCAAGCATTGTTCATTCATCATTTCCTTCTCCTTTGTCATTATCTTTCTATCAAGGTTTAATTACCAAACTGGGGTTTGACTAAGGCAAACCCCCATTCAAACAAAACAATTTTCCCTCTGTGTATGTGCAGATTATTGGTTGAAGAAGAATTGAAGAGATCTTTAGGAGCAATTTTGCATTATTGCACAAGTTGTCATCATTGTTGTCAAATCACGGAA
Source organism: Sequoia sempervirens (assembly GCA_007258455.2). Classification (NCBI taxonomy): domain Eukaryota; kingdom Viridiplantae; phylum Streptophyta; class Pinopsida; order Cupressales; family Cupressaceae; genus Sequoia; species Sequoia sempervirens. The sequence continues at coordinate 32,461 of VDFB02253074.1, forward strand.
ACTAGGTTGCAAAATTTATTTCCAACTTTCCGATAGTGGGACCCGTGCCAAACAAAAGCCAAGATCTAGCATCAGAGGACTGTCAAAGGTTATTTTGGAGCCCTAGATTGAGACCCATTCGTCTAGGGGTGAATGAGTTCCTTTGCACTCCTCAAAACAAGTTTCTAGTGACAAGTACATGTGTTCAAACCTTTCTTAGATCTGCTTGTAAACTGTCATTTCCGTTTCTGTGCTTTCGGGAATTTGCATTTTATGAATTAGGTCTTATTGTTCATTTAGTTCGAGTGCTTCAAATCATTTCAGTTTAGTTTCAGATCTTTCCTACTATCATAAGGACTGAGATCCAAGTCTGATTGGCTCACCATTGAGGTTGAAAGTCAATCTTTACACCTTGTGATTTCTTTCCTAATGAAATGCCGAGGGAAAGGCCACCATTAAGATTCCTATAGGTTTTCCACACACAAAACCTTTGGAGACCCCTTTCCCCACATTTCACATCCTAGATTGTTAGGGAATGTGTTCCCAGGAACAAAGAGAAGTATAAAAACATGGAGATACACAAACTCAAGAATGCTACATAATATGGATCAATTATGCATTAGTAAGGCCACAAAATTATTGGAGTGGAAATAAAATGTGATCAAACTTTTATGAATGTGACATAGTAACTGGTGATGAGTTAATGGGGTTTTAGATGTAACACAATTAACAAGTCACAAAGGAGTCTTTCATGCAACTCCACTATAATGAATAGTGAGTTGATAGAGAGATAGTTTGAATGTGCTCAATATTCTCTTGATGAGAGCTGTTATTGCAGCTAGGTTAGACCATGTCCATGACAAACTTAAAAAGTCTAGAAGAAGCCAATAATGGTAGTTGTTGCGGTGCTATCTTACAAATACAAAGCTTATGCGATCCTTCTCTAAATTGGTTGAAGCTATGAATTTGATCATGGAGTGGAGTGGCTTGCAACCTGAGTCTAATGAGGATTGGAAGAAAGCCTTTAGGAGATAACATTGAAACTTTGAACATATAAAAAAAGCAACTATTTCAAGAAAAGGCTCCTCAATATTTGTTTCACACTATACCAAGGTTACTAAAGAACCTTTTAAGTTCTAAGTAATAGTATCTACCACAAATTGTGTATAAAGTTGGGCATAAAAATTTCTATTTTATGTTGAGCCTTGTTCAAAGAGAGCTTGTATATTGGGTTCTTACAATGCATATGGCTTGCAAATAGCCCTTTGAGCTTCAAGTTAGTATCTACTAACCACAAGATTTTAATTTTGAGTTCTACGTTCCAATATCGATCAACCTGATGGCATACAAAATGGTGGTTTTTTTGTCATGGAGATGATGAGAGCAAACACTATCACCTAGAATGAATCTTGCCGTAGGTTACTGATGAGCACACAACTATACTGAGAGGGGGATGGGTGGATCAGTACAACAACAATCTCCTACTTTTCGAAACTTAATCAACCACAACAATAACACACATGCAATTAAGAACAAGATGAACACACAATTATACTAAGAAGGGGGGTGAATCAGTATAAGTGTGTGTTTCATCGATTGGTGTCAAGTGTGGCTAAATGAGTCCAAGCTTTTTGACACTTATTGGAGAGAAGCGGTTCATATGGCAGTCCACGTTTTGAATTGAGCACAAATTAGGGTGAACAATAGCAAAACACCATGTGAACTTTGGAAGGGAAGGCCTGCATCAGTGAAGTATTTCAAAGTGTTTGGGAGAAAATGTTATATCAAGTGAGATGATGAAGACTTGGGGAAAGGGGAAAGTTTGATTCTAGGTGTGATGAGGGTATCTTCCTTGGATACTCTTTAAGAAGCAAGGCCTATAGATGCTATAACAAAAGATTGCACAAAGTTGTTGAAAGTGCAAATGTGAGAGTTGATTAAGAAAGGAATCAAAAGAAAATGGCACAAGAAGCTGATTGTCAAAATGAAGATAGTGGAAAAGAAGAAGTAGAGGAAGTTGAAAATGGAAAAGTTGAGCAAAGAAATCCAAAGACACCATCAAGGGCACCATCCAAGACAATATCTAGATTTGTTCAAAAGAATCATCCAAAAAATCTAATCATCAGTGACAAAGATAAAAAAATTTAGACGAGGAGATTAGCTAGTATATGTGGACATGAGAATTTGTCCTTGCTCGTGAAAGTGGAACCCAAGAGTTTTGAAGAAGCTTGAGAAGAGAAGTAATAGGTAAAAGCCATGGAAGAAGAGTTGGATAAAATAGAGAAAAATGAAACTTGGGTACTTGTCCTAAGACCTAAGTACAAGAATGTCATTGGCACTAAATGGGTTTATAGGAACAAGTTAAATGAGGATGGCCAAGTTGTCAAGAACAAAGCAAGACTTGTATGCAAGGGACATGCTCAAGTTGAGGGGTTTGATCTCAAAGAGACATTTGCCCGTGTTTCTCGTCTTGAGGGTATAAGGAAATTTACAATTCTAATCACAAATCTGATGCAGTGTCCTTCCCTCACAAATCCGAGTTCTTTCACAAATCTGATTCAAGTGATGTATTTCTTCTTTCACAAAACTGATTTAAATATTGCAATATATTCAATCACAAATCTGATCACAATGATGCATTGCTTCCACAAATATTTCTGCCTTAAGGACTGCTCTAATTTCCCTTACGAATCTCCTCATAGACTGTTTTTAAATCTGCTTATATACTTTCTTCAAATCTTCTTACAAGGTCTGAGTTAGTTCTTTCAGATCTGTCTTTGAATCTGATTTAGATCTGCTCTTGAATCTGATTTAGATCTGCTCTTGATTTTGATTTAGATCTGCTCCAAATTTGCTATTATTCTCCTCTTGAATCTGTAATAATATTTTTTTCTAGATCTGCTTTGAATATCCTTCTTTTACTTCTCTTCTCCCCTCACAAATGACTGGTGGATGTATGATAGACTTGTACAAAAAACACACACTTCCTTTACCTCTCAAATGCAAATATATATCATTTCCAAATGAAGTGATTTCACCAACCAACACATCCATTCCAAGGGAGGCGACTCTAAATAAATATGCCTCTAAATAAATATGCACCCCTTAACATTAACCTTTTGGGTGCTCATGAAGGGGTCGGACCCTTAAATAATAGCACATAAATTGGGGCACCAGTATAAAGGGGGGTTGGCCCATTTTATTAATTTTTATTTGCAATTTAATTTTCAAGGAGAGGGGCACTAGACATGGATCAGCCATGTAGGAAAATAACAAACAATTATTTATGCAATTTAATGTTTAAATTGCCTGAATGGGAGCGATGAAGGAAGGCGATGGAGCATAGGAGGATGCGTTGAATTATAGAAGCAAGAGGATGAGGATAGACTTGTGGATAAACGTGTTGATGGGACTGGATCAAATCGAAACTGACAATAGAAGGATTTGGGCATAAATGTAGATTTGTTTGATATTGTGGACAACGATGCAAAAGACTTGGAAGCCATGGCAGTTATTGGTTGTTTCTTGGGGAAAAGGTTCACTAGAAAGGAGATTGGTGAATGGGTGATTAAAAATTGGCAGTCAGATCCTGTGATCAACTTTATCCGCAAAGGCATCTTTGTAGTAGTGTTTGAATCAAATGAAGCAAGGGAAAAAAAATTGTGGATTGATGAATGGAAGAATGGTAGTAGTTTTTTATATCTGCAGAAATGGGAGAGAAACTTTGACCTTTTAGTTTTCAATCCAAAGGATGGACCAATATGGTTAAGATTATATAATCTTCCTTATGAATATTGGTCAAGCAGTTGCCTAACAAAAATATGTGATGCTTTTTCTCAAATGATCAAAGTAGATCTCAAAGATAGTGAATCTCTGATTTACGTAGGGATTAAAATTGTGACCGTAAGAGAAATCCTAGATATCATTTGCTTATCGATAGGGAAGCGTACTTAGATTTAATCAATTGAAATTGAAAAACCAATTTTTTTTGCTTAAAATGTAGAAGGAAAAATCATTTCGAGGTAGAATGTAGGAGGTTTCCACCAAAATTCAAGGATGTTTGGAAAGAAAAATTCATAGTGATTTGTGGCGAATGATCAAGAGGCAGAGGAAAGATTGGTACCAAAAAGTCCCAAACGTTTGAAGGACATGATGTCAACTGCCCAAATGGATATAAAGAAGAAGAATCAGAAATGCCAACATTGGAAGATGCAACACAACAAATGGGCAACACCCAAACAAAAGAATATTTGGATTTGCTTCCGAATAGGGAGACGATGACACCATCAATATTTTGGAGCCGAGAAGCATCAGCTAAAGTGCAACCAAGACATTGACTTCGGCCTTTGGCTCAAAGTTAGGAAGAAAAACAAATAAACAAAAGAGGGAAGAGGCTTTGAATGGCGATCAAACGTCAATAAAGTCATACATGTTGAGATCCAAGGGAGGAAACTCCTTCCTTGGGGGGAGATGAGGATTCTTACATAGAATGTTAAATGCCAAAATATAGATCTCCTAACAAAAGGCGACTGGTTAAATGCCAGTTAGAATGCCAAAATATAGATCTCCTACTACTTTAGGAAACTAAGTTAGAAGGAGAGGAAACAACAATGTTTTGTAAATATTGCAAAGGTTGGGAAGGCTTATTTGTGGATGCAGAAGGTGCCTTGGGTGGTCTGGGCATAATGTGGCGCCCAACATGGATGAAGATTGTACACATGGACTCAAACCTCAACTGGATGAAAGTTAAGGTACATATGTTATCCTCTAAAAATGAGTATTTACTTTATAATGTCTATGACCCAATAAAAAAAGAGGACAAAAAAGCAGTATGGGATTCTATAAGTCAAAATCATCAAGCAACAAGCGGTAAGGTGATAATTGGGGGGATTTCAATGCAATTGTGGATAAAAGTGAGAGATTGGGGGGTCTTCGTAGAATCACACAATCACAAAGAGACTTTGTAAATTTTATTGAGGAAAATAATCTATTAGATATCAAATCAAGTAATGGCACATACACTTGGAATAATAGGCAGAAAGGTTTCACTAATATTGCAGAGTGCCTAGATAGGTTTTTGGTTTCAGAAAATTGGCTGCAAGAAACACTACTACCTAAGGCCTCAATATGGTCAATTTCAATCTTTGACCATTTTCCTATTGAGTAAACAATAAGCGAGGAAACAAATCCAATGAAGGGAAAATTTAGGTTTGAAAGAATGTGGTTAAGAAGTGAAGAGTTGGTGGATTTGATGAAAATATGGTGGGAAAAGCCTATCCTGATCGAGGGGACAAAAATGTTTGTATTTCAAAAGAAACTACAACAAATGGACACTTTAAAATGTGGAACAAAGAATCCTTCAAAAACATTTTCTCAGAGAAAGAACTCATTGAAGCACAATTAGTTTCTTTGGGTGAATTGGTATTGAAGTTAGGAATGATGACTTCTAAATTTGAGAAAGAGAAGTTACTGATGGCTGAATACAAATAATTTCTTGCAAGAGAAGAGAGCTATTGGTGGGCCAAGTCGAGGGATACTTGGTTAGAGGAAGGGGACCTTAATACAAAGTTTTTCCATAACTCAACTAAGGTAAAGCGTAGCTGGAATAGAATTATGTAAATCCTAGATGGCAATGGGGATGTTATATCTAATGAGACAAAAATAGCAAAGTTGGGCGTTACCTATTTCAAAACTATGCTGGGCGGTGATGGGGAAGCCAACTTGATGAATTGCAACATCATAAATGTTATAGAACCGTTGGTAACTGATGAGGACAATAAAATGCTATACACCCCAATAACCTTGGCTGAAGTAGATGGGTTCCAAATGCAACCCGATAAGGCACCAGGGCCAGATGGGTTCACGACACTGTTCTTCCAAACATGCTGGGAATTCATTGGTCAGGAGTTATGCGAATTGGTTGAAGAGTCAAGAAAGAAAAGCATGATTTTGAAAGATCTAAACACTAATATTGTTCTTACCCCCAAGAAATAGTCATGCAATAAATTCGCAGAATACGGGCCCATCTCCTTATGTAACACTATATATGAAATTATATCTAAGGTCATGGCCAACCGTTTGAAAAGAATTCTGCCGTGAATCATATCACAAGAACAGAGTGGGTTTGTTCCAGGAAGAAACATATCAGACGGTATAATAATTGCACACAAGATTATACACAACTTGAAGAAGAACAATTCAAAAGGGATGTTACTTAA
>VDFB02253075.1:0-21556 GCA_007258455.2 Sequoia sempervirens
GGTATAAGGAAATTTACAATTCTAATCACAAATCTGATGCAGTGTCCTTCCCTCACAAATCCGAGTTCTTTCACAAATCTGATTCAAGTGATGTATTTCTTCTTTCACAAAACTGATATAAATATTGCAATATATTCAATCACAAATCTGATCACAATGATGCATTGCTTCCACAAATATTTCTGCCTTAAGGACTGCTCTAATTTCCCTTACGAATCTCCTCATAGACTGTTTTTAAATCTGCTTATATACTTTCTTCAAATCTTCTTACAAGGTCTGAGTTAGTTCTTTCAGATCTGTCTTTGAATCTGATTTAGATCTGCTCTTGAATCTGATTTAGATCTGCTCTTGATTTTGATTTAGATCTGCTCCAAATTTGCTATTATTCTCCTCTTGAATCTGTAATAATATTTTTTTCTAGATCTGCTTTGAATATCCTTCTTTTACTTCTCTTCTCCCCTCACAAATGACTGGTGGATGTATGATAGACTTGTACAAAAAACACACACTTCCTTTACCTCTCAAATGCAAATATATATCATTTCCAAATGAAGTGATTTCACCAACCAACACATCCATTCCAAGGTAAATAAATATGCCTCTAAATAAATATGCACCCCTTAACATTAACCTTTTGGGTGCTCATGAAGGGGTCGGACCCTTAAATAATAGCACATAAATTGGGGCACCACTATAAAGGGGGGTTGGCCCATTTTATTAATTTTTATTTGCAATTTAATTTTCAAGGAGAGGGGCACTAGACATGGATCAGCCATGTAGGAAAATAACAAACAATTATTTATGCAATTTAATGTTTAAATTGCCTGAATGGGAGCAATGAAGGAAGGCGATGGAGCATAGGAGGATGCGTTGAATTATAGAAGCAAGAGGATGATGATAGACTTATGGATAAACGTGTTGATGGGACTGGATCAAATCGAAACTGACAATAGAAGGATTTGGGCATAAATGTAGATTTGTTTGATATTGTGGACAACGATGCAAAAGACTTGGAAGCCATGGCAGTTATTGGTTGTTTCTTGGGGAAAAGGTTCACTAGAAAGGAGATTGGTGAATGGGTGATTAAAAATTGGCAGTCAGATCCTGTGATCAACTTTATCCCCAAAGGCATCTTTGTAGTAGTGTTTGAATCAAATGAAGCAAGGGAAAAAAATTTGTGGATTGATGAATGGAAGAATGGTAGTAGTTTTTTATATCTGCAGAAATGGGAGAGAAACTTTGACCTTTTAGTTTTCAATCCAAAGGATGGACCAATATGGTTAAGATTATATAATCTTCCTTATGAATATTGGTCAAGCAGTTGCCTAACAAAAATATGTGATGCTTTTTCTCAAATGATCAAAGTAGATCTCAAAGATAGTGAATCTCTGATTTACGTAGGGATTAAAATTGTGGCCGTAAGAGAAATCCTAGATATCATTTGCTTATCGATAGGGAAGCGTACTTAGATTTAATCAATTGAAATTGAAAAACCAATTTTTTTTGCTTAAAATGTAGAAGGAAAAATCATTTCGAGGTAGAATGTAGGAGGTTTCCACCAAAATTCAAGGATGTTTGGAAAGAAAAATTCATAGTGATTTGTGGCGAATGATCAAGAGGCAGAGGAAAGATTGGTACCAAAAAGTCCCAAACGTTTGAAGGACATGATGTCAACTGCCCAAATGGATATAACGAAGAAGAATCAGAAATGCCAACATTGGAAGATGCAACACAACAAATGGGCAACACCCAAACAAAAGAATATTTGGATTTGCTTCCGAATAGGGAGACGATGACACCATCAATATTTTGGAGCCGAGAAGCATCAGCTAAAGTGCAACCAAGACATTGACTTCGGCCTTTGGCTCAAAGTTAGGAAGAAAAACAAATAAACAAAAGAGGGAAGAGGCTTTGAATGGCGATCAAACGTCAATAAAGTCATACATGTTGAGATCCAAGGGAGGAAACTCCTTCCTTGGGGGGAGATGAGGATTCTTACATAGAATGTTAAATGCCAAAATATAGATCTCCTAACAAAAGGCGACTGGTTAAATGCCAGTTAGAATGCCAAAATATAGATCTCCTACTACTTTAGGAAACTAAGTTAGAAGGAGAGGAAACAACAATGTTTTGTAAATATTGCAAAGGTTGGGAAGGCTTATTTGTGGATGCAGAAGGTGCCTTGGGTGGTCTGGGCATAATGTGGCGCCCAACATGGATGAAGATTGTACACATGGACTCAAACCTCAACTGGATGAAAGTTAAGGTACATATGTTATCCTCTAAAAATGAGTATTTACTTTATAATGTCTATGACCCAATAAAAAAAGAGGACAAAAAAGCAGTATGGGATTCTATAAGTCAAAATCATCAAGCAACAAGCAGTAAGGTGATAATTGGGGGGATTTCAATCCAATTGTGGATAAAAATGAGAAATTGGGGGGTCTTCGTAGAATCACACAATCACAAAGAGACTTTGTAAATTTTATTGACGAAAATAATCTGTTAGATATCAAATCAAGTAATAGCACATACACTTGGAATAATAGGCAGAAAGGTTTCACTAATATTGCAGAGTGCCTAGATAGGTTTTTGGTTTCAGAAAATTGGCTGCAAGAAACACTACTACCTAAGGCCTCAATATGGTCAATTTCAATCTTTGACCATTTTCCTATTGAGTAAACAATAAGCGAGGAAACAAATCCAATGAAGGGAAAATTTAGGTTTGAAAGAATGTGGTTAAGAAGTGAAGAGTTGGTGGATTTGATGAAAATATGGTGGGAAAAGCCTATCCTGATCGAGGGGACAAAAATGTTTGTATTTCAAAAGAAACTACAACAAATGGACACTTTAAAATGTGGAACAAAGAATCCTTCAAAAACATTTTCTCAGAGAAAGAACTCATTGAAGCACAATTAGTTTCTTTGGGTGAATTGGTATTGAAGTTAGGAATGATGACTTCTAAATTTGAGAAAGAGAAGTTACTGATGGCTGAATACAAATAATTTCTTGCAAGAGAAGAGAGCTATTGGTGGGCCAAGTCGAGGGATACTTGGTTAGAGGAAGGGGACCTTAATACAAAGTTTTTCCATAACTCAACTAAGGTAAAGCATAGCTGGAATAGAATTATGTAAATCCTAGATGGCAATGGGGATGTTATATCTAATGAGACAAAAATAGCAAAGTTGGGCGTTACCTATTTCAAAACTATGCTGGGCGGTGATGGGGAAGCCAACTTGATGAATTGCAACATCATAAATGTTATAGAACCGTTGGTAACTGATGAGGACAATAAAATGCTATACACCCCAATAACCTTGGCTGAAGTAGATGGGTTCCAAATGCAACCCGATAAGGCACCAGGGCCAGATGGGTTCACGACACTGTTCTTCCAAACATGCTCGGAATTCATTGGTCAGGAGTTATGCGAATTGGTTGAAGAGTCAAGAAAGAAAAGCATGATTTTGAAAGATCTAAACACTAATATTGTTCTTATCCCCAAGAAATAGTCATGCAATAAATTCGCAGAATACGGGCCCATCTCCTTATGTAACACTATATATGAAATTATATCTAAGGTCATGGCCAACCGTTTGAAAAGAATTCTGCCGTGAATCATATCACAAGAACAGAGTGGGTTTGTTCCAGGAAGAAACATATCAGACGGTATAATAATTGCACACAAGATTATACACAACTTGAAGAAGAACAATTCAAAAGGGATGTTACTTAAGGTAGACCTAAGAAAAGCATATGATCGGGTACGATGGAGATTTCTGATGAAAACTATGGCAAAGCTTGGGTTTGGAGAAAAATGGATGAATGGGTCTATAGTTGCATATCAACTCCCTAATATTTGGTAGTGATAAATGGATCTCCTCATGGTTTCTTCGATGCAGCAAAAGGTTTGCACCAAGGAGACCTGATTCACCTTTCCTTTTTGTCATAATGACAGATGCTTTCAGCTATCATATAACAAAGCTGCAACAGAAAGGCCTTTGGAAAGGTATTGCTGTTACCTATTCACTTCCTCTCATTACACATCAACTTTTTGCAGATGATACAATCTTGTATGGTATTCCAAATATGCATGGAATTGACACTATTAAAAAAGCTATAGATTTATTTAGTATAGAAGTTAGACAACTAATAAATGTAGAGAAGTCAAATCTATTTTTTTGTAACACACCAAAACGTTTATAGAGGAAAGTGGCAAATACACTGGGCTTCCAAATTGCAATGCTACCAACAAAGTATTTGGGTGTTCCTTTGTTTCATGGTGTGGTCAAAAGTGATCTATGGGAGGAGACAATTAAATGTAACCTGAGGATAGATTGTTGGAAAGGCAAGTGGTTAACATTGGAGGGAAGGTTGACCAAACTAAAGGCAGTATTGGCAGCCATACCTATTTATATGCTCTCATGTATAGAAATTCCCAATAAGGTGATCAAGCGAATTATGGGCATTCAAAGAAAGTTTGTGAGATGGCGCCCATGAGTAAAAGCATATTCCCATTCTTTCGTGGGATACGGTAAAGAAATCCAATTGTAATAGCGGTGTAGGTGTGAAGGGTGTGAGGTTGCAAAATAGGGTGCGGGGCACAAAATTTGCATGGAAAATGTACAAGCATCCGAAGGCTCTTTGGTGCAAAGTCATTAGTGCAAAATTTTTGGACTTTGAAGCGGATTCCATCCTTACAATCACAATCCAAATAAAGGATTATCTATTTGGAACTTTATTCTAAGCTGCAAACTGGTTTTAGCGAAGCATCTTACTTGGCAAATAAGGGATGGCAAGAGGGCGTCTTTATGGCATGACTTGTGGAACGGGTATGCTTCCCTTGATCGTTTGCCAGGGATGGGAGAGGCCATTGCACTATCAAGCATGATTTACGGGGAATATTTGTGCCACTATGTAGACTCTCAAATTGGACAATAGGAAGTCAAATGGAAGAATTTCGAGTTCTTAGACGATTAATCTAGGATCTCTGTAAATACAAAACTTGCAAATAGATGATTTTTTTTTCTTGAAAGGTGCAGACACCATAATATGGTGTGCAGTGAAATTAGGAGAGTATTCTGCAAAGATCGGGTATGAAGTGCTGCAAAGGGAAACGAATAGAGGAAATTGACCAAATAAGTTATGCTAGGGTAGAATGGTCCAACCAAAAGCAGGCACTTTCACCTTGACAACGCTTCATGAGAGGATTCTAACAAGTGAGCATCTAAGTCGGATTGGGGTGCTGGGTTCGCATTGGTGAGTTATGTGCTGTAGGAGCTCGAAAACAGTTCACCACCTTTTTGTGCATTGTGAAGTTGCACAAAGCTACTGGAATCATTTTTGTGCCAAGTTGGATTGGCATAGTCCTCTCCAGGACAATTTAAAAGATATTTTTGAATCCTGGCCCAAATTACACAAAGGCTTTGCAATGGAGGGGTTGTGGAGTGAAACTCTTGCAATGATAATATGGCAAATTTGGAGGGAAAGGAATGCAAGAATCTTTAAAGACAAAAAATATTCTACGGAGTGCCTTTTGAATAAGATAGAGATTGGAATTAGTGAACATATGAATGCCCAAACAAAAAATAAAAGCTATAAATTCACTTCGGCTTGGGATTAAAAAATGGTGAGGAATTCGCCTCGGTTGAATGTGCCAAAGGTTTACTTATTACAACATAAAATAGACCGCAATAAGATCAAGTGGGAATTGCCCCCTAAAGGTAGATTGAAATTGAACTTTTATGGGGCCTCATGTGGCAACCTGAGGCAATCTAGTGCTGGGTTCATGATTAGGGATGAAAATGGCTCAATGCTTTGGGCTGTTAAATTTATGTGAATAGATTAAATGCACAGAAAATAATTCAAAATCAGAGACAATAACACAGCAGTTACCCTGGGAAAACCCTCCTCTTGAGGGAGAAAAACCCAGCAACAAAGATCTCTCTTTTATTTATAATAACAGTGACAACATTTCACTTTACAATGAAGTCTAACACAAGACCAATATGCAGCTCCTAGCAAAATGCAATATCAGATGACAGCTTGCTAATTCGCACCTGACAAAATCTGTGATTGACTGAAATGAACACCTACAGAATTTGCACCTGAAGGATACTACGCACTGTAAGATGATGTTCACACTTGTTAAGATATCCGCACTGTATGAAGTCCGCACTATGCTTTGCTTGCTTCCTTGTACTGGATGATCTTCAATCTGTATTTTGTATTCGCCTTTGATTGATATCGGACTTATGTGTATAACCGAACTGATATATTCGCTCTTTATGTTTGCACTTTATCATTCCGATATGTTCGCACTTTATGATGCAAAACTGATGAGAATAACTGAACTCCAGATCGATGATGAACAATGGACAAACATTCTGTATATATATACAAAAGAATGGAGAGACAAATCCTTCATGTCGGCCTCTTAAGAAATCTCAACTCTTCTTTAATGAATGTCGGCCTCAATCAAATAACCTATGTCGCTGTATTTGTTCGAGGCTCTTTGAGCATATATCGGCCTGAATTCACACCTCTTCACAAGAGGTCGGCCACCTTAAAGATTGTGTTCCAAGGAGAATGAAGACGACTCTAATTAATAAACAAATATTAATTGTCTTCTAATAAAAGATCAAGATAGATACACATCTTCTCAAGTCGGCCATGCTATGAGATGAAGATAACACGAATATAAATTAGATAGCCAACGACTATCATCTAATTTATGTTTCCACGAAAGAGCTGAGCTGGAAGGAACTACCGAAGCTGCTCTATCATTAACACTCCCTCTCAGCTAGGGAGAGAACTTCCAGCTGCATAATACGAATCATCTCCATATGAGGTTCATCTGCCATCATTTCCTGCAATCAGATATAAGGAGAGGAATATCACCTCAACGTGATATTAGATATCGTCTCGATATCAACCAACAAATGGTAAGTACTAGTGTTCATCACTTGCGTGATGTTGTCACCTCAACGTGACTTTCACCATGGCTCTCCCAGAGGGTGAAACACAAGTACAAGAAGATCATCACGGACTCTCTCACGTGATATTTGTCATGCGTCACACACATGACATCCACCATGACTATTTCGAGGAGGTGGGAAACCAAGGAGGGCTTTCACCTCAAATTCTTTAAAATCCTGAAGAAATGCAATAAAGTAATTACAAGTGTTCATCACTTGCATTGATGTGTCCTCAAGTGACTTCACATGACTCTCTGGAGGTGGGAAACACAAATTACAACATATGTCATGGAATTAGCACATGACATCCACCATGACTCAGCTCAAGGGTGGAAACAAGGGCTTTCACCTCAAATTCTTTCGTCACAGAAGAAAATGCATTAAGAAGGCTCACTGATACTGAGACTCATACTTAGTCAAGGCTGGATTCTCCACCATACCAAGCTTATCTCGGAAGTATACAAACTTTATCCTGGCGAGAGGCTTGGTGAGAATATCTGCCGTCTGCTCGTCAGTGCTAATGTACCTCAACTGTACAGCCTTCCGCAGTACCATATCTCTGATATAGTGGTACTTGATCTCAACATGCTTGGATCTGTCATGAAACACAGGATTGACGGAAAGCTTCACACAACTCTGATTATTACAATGAATAATAGTAGGCTCCATTGATTGTCTAAACAATCCTGCAAGGAGCTTACGAAGCCACACTGCTTCCTGAGCTGCCACACAAGCTACAATATACTCTGCCTTTGCTGTACTCAATGCCTCTGGTATGCTTCGCGCACCGGAAATCATAAGCGGAACCCATTTGAAGCAGCAGCGGTGCTCTTCCATTCATGACACAGCACGCATTCGGAGTCGGTGGAAACCAAGTAACCAGTGCATGCATACTTCAACCCATCAGTATGCCACACAAGTATCTTAGGATATATTTAGCTGCAACAAGATGTATCTGTCTCGGATCACACATAAAAGCGGCTAAAGTGCACTCACTGCATAGCAAATATCAGGTCTAGTGTTAACTAGATACATCAAGGATCCAATCAGCTGTCTGTACAACGTAGGATCCACCAAATCTGAACTAGTTGCAGCCTCCTTCAATTTATGAAGATTGGTCTCCATGGGAGTAGACATGGATTTGCAATCCATCATGCCAAATCTCTTAAGTATATCAATGGTGTACTTCCCTTGATTTAAAATCATACCATCTGACTTTTGCCAGACTTCTAAATCAAGGAAGTAATGCATGAGCCCAAGGTCCATCTCAAATTCAGAAGTTAAATCCTTCTTACATTCAAGAATTAGGTGATCTTCTCCAGTGGGGATTAGATCGTCAACATATAAAACCAAAATTAATGCATCACCATTGATTACCTTGAAGTAGAGATTTGAATCAGCATCATTCTTTAAGAAGCCCAAACTTGACAGGCATCGATTAATCCTTTCGTACCATGTGCGGGGAACCTGCTTAAGACCATACAAGGCCTTCTTCAGCTTGCAAACATGTGACTTCTTCCCATGAACCTCGAAACAGTGAGCAACAGGAGCAAATGTTTCTTCATAAACAACTTCCTCTTTCTGTGAAAACCCACGAGCTATGAATCTTGCCTTGTACTTCTTCAATGCTTTCGTCTACATCTTTAAGTACGGGTTGTCCTCTCAGAACACTCTATTCTTACAACATTGTAATCTTCACTTCTTTTCAGCAAGTCACTGAACTCCCTCTTGATTCCTACTTCAGAGATTGCAAAGAAGACTTCTGGAAGTGAACTCCCTCTAGCCACTAACTCAATCTCATGGCTGCAAGTTGTTTGAACATTTCTTTGGTCGGCATGACTCCCTCACAAGATGCCTCAAGCTTTTCATCACTAAGCAGTCTCTCATCTCCTTCTTGCTCCTAAATCTGTCCTGGAAGCATTTTAGAGAGAGATTACTAACAATTTATAGCTATCCAAGGCTAGAATCATACAAAGTTTACTATATCAGATTATAGTGTGAGTACATAAGAATTTAAAACATGAATAAAACAACCTAAAGAGAAATATATAAAAGATCAGAATGAAGGGATAAAGAAACTTATCTTTATTGAATTCTAATATATCCTGCTTCCATCTTTTGCTCCTCTCAAGAGTGCTAAACTCAGCATCAACAAGAGACGGTCTGTACAAACTACAGATTTCTTTCATGCAGCCAACATGTTCAATATAGGACCAGCCTTCTCAAGGCATCATTGCAGTCCATGAACATGGAGAAAGGTATCGATGTGACCATCACAACGAAATTTCATTTCACTTTTTCATCTCAGAGTCACACTCAGAGATCTATACAACGAAATGCAATGAATGATGACATTTGCCAAAGATCTCTATCACACATGATTCAAGTAAGCAATTAGGAAACTAAAATTTCAACCTAGAAGGTGATATTAAGGAAGTGAATAAAGAATACTTATCTCTTTAAAGATTCACTGTACTCAATATACTTCACAGCTCTCACACTCGGATATGTTCACAACCTTCCTCTGTCAGGTTCATGACTGATCATAGGCCCATGATAGTAAACCTTATGGAACAAGGTATGAGAGAAACATCAATTCCTTAAGCTCATCCCCATAAGTTCTTGATAGATGCCCATACATAAAAACTCTTTTACACTTTCATCAATGCCGCTTGACCCGAGAGCCTAATTTCAGCTTCTCAATTCACCTCAAGGTAGCATAGACTCCTTATGCAGAGGATCACAACCTGTTATCAGGTGCTTTGCTCTAGGGCTTTAGATTAATGCTCCATTCTAAGACTTGCAATCTAGATGCCTGACATCATACAAAGCTCCACGAATTTTCTTGAACACTGCTTGATAATGCTGAATGGGATAGATATTCACTTGAATCCTCATCCTTCAAGTCATACACCATCTTGACAAACTGAACAAATGGAATAATCTGAATGCAATAATCTGATCACGATCCTCAAACCCGCTTTGATACCATGTTAAATTTATGTGAAGAGATTAAATGCACAGAAAATAATTCAAAATCAGAGACAATAACATAGCAGTTACCCTGGGAAAACCCTCCTCTTGAGGGAGAAAAACCCAGCAACAAAGATCTCTCTTTTATTTATAATAACAGTGACAACATTTCACTTTACAATGAGGTCTAACACAAGACCAATATGCAGCTCCTAGCAAAATGCAATATCAGATGACAGCCTGCTAATTCGCACCTGACAAAATCTGTGATTGACTGAAATGAACACCTACAGAATTTGCACCTGAAGGATACTATGCACTGTAAGATGATGTTCACACTTGTTAAGATATCCGCACTGTATGAAGTCTGCACTATGCTTTGCTTACTTCCTTGTACTGGATGATCTTCAATCTGTATTTTGTATTCGCCTTTGATTGATATCGGACTTATGTGTATAACCGAACTGATATATTCACTCTTTAATTGACTTAGGCATATTTTAATTTATTAACCCCCAAGCTAAGTTGCCTAGGGACCAGGAGTTGTAACGTTGTAACTTAAAGTGGCCCCGCCATTAATAATAATGAATAATTAAATAAACTCACAAACTATAGCTTTTTAGCATCAATTTAATTATTCTCTTATTCCCTTATATTATGATTTATTTCTAATCTTCGGGAATGAAAGATTAGAAAATTCCTTCACAAGTGAGATCAAGCGAAGAGGGACATTACAGTCCTCCCTTCCCGGGATTGCTGGTCCTCAAGCAATCTCAAATTAGGATGCTGTAGAATCTCTTCCCCTTCCAAAGTTGCATCCTCAATTGGTAAATCCTTCCATTTGATCAAGTATTCTCAAATCACCTTATTTCTCAACTTCCTCTCTCTCTCCAATCTGCAATACCTTCAAGAATTAACACCAAATTTCCTTCTCCATCAAGTGGAGGAAGCTCTGGAGATGGCAGAACCTGCCCAATGCCTTCTTGAGGCAAGACACATGAAAGATGTTATGAATCTTATTGCCCTCTGGAAGTTCGAATTGATATGCAACTTCGCCAATTCTCCTCACTACCCTGTAAGGTCCATAAAAGTGTGGCTTAAGTTTTTTTGCACCACTTTTCTTCAATGAGGATTGCCAATATGGCTGCAAACGTAGAAAAACTAAGTCTCCAACCTCAAATGATCTTTCAACTCTGTGCCTATCCGCATACATTTTCTGCTGGTTTTGCACATGCTGCAGATTGCCCTTCAATGCCTTTGAGAATATCCTAATAGTTTTGCATTGTCTCCTTGGCTCGTGGGACCCTACTATCATCAAAGGCCAAATCTACAAATGATAAGGCATCATACCCATATAAGGCCTTGAAGGGAGACATGCAATTGACATGTGGTAGGTGGTATTACAACAATACTCACCTAAATGCAACCATTTGATCCAAGCACGTTGCTGCCCTAACACATAATTCCGTAGGATATCCCTCAATCCATCTATTTACTATCTCTGTTTGACCATTAGTTTGAGGATGGTAGCTCGTGCTTGGTGTCAATTTTGTGCCTGCCAAATGGAACAAATCCTGCCAAAACATACTTAGAAACCTGTTGTCACAATCATTGACGATCGTTTTGGGGAGTCCATGTAACCTGAACACCTCCTTGAAGAATAATTCTGCCACTTGAACTATAGTGTAATTGGTAGATATAGGAGTGTAATTGGTAGATATAACAAGGGCTAAGGAAGAGGGCCCCACAAGGTCCCCTCCACTAAGCTCTTGTGGAGCTAAGGTCAACAACTTTGCGAAGATTGCTGACTAGGCCGAAACTTCATCCAGAGAGTTAAACATGCACTTTACAGGAGTGCCATGTTTCACCTCAACAGATAGGGAGGACTGCGCCCGAGGTTCATCACTAGGCTCTTGGTGACAAACTCAGTGGAAGCCGGGGCTTGCTTCCTCACTAGGACAGATAAGCTAACGCAGTACCACCTTTCGGAGAAGGTGGGGTCCTCTTACTCCCTCCATTGCTGGAGGGGCCATCCTCTACCTTTGGCCTTGTTGAGAGATGTGAACTCCACCCAGACGAGGCGAGAGGCGCAAAGGAAGAGGAGGAGAAATCCGCAACGGATACCACCGAAGTATTTAGCATATTCACGGGCTTTGGAAAAGGAGGGACATCCGGAAGGGACATCAACAAATGTGGTTCCACCGAAGGAGCGATGAACACCTGCACCCTTTTGGGGTCAGGTGCACTCACGGCTGGAGCCAGAGGTGAGACTGAACTATGTTGAACGGGAGCGGAGGAGAGGAGAGGGGAAGACACAACAAGAGGCCTTGACACAGGGGCGGTCATCTCCTCGTCCTTCTGCAAAGCGGCCTGCTCAGCCGCAAGAGCCTTTCGTTGACGCTTGCGCTCGTGCGCAAGGCGGTTCCTACGACTCTTCGAGCTAGGGGTTGGAGGTTGTGAAGGAACAAAAGGCTCTTGCTCAACCATGGGAGTGTCCACTATAACCGTTTCTTGCGGAGGAACAGACTCCTGAACGGGAGCAGGAGAAGCAGGTTGGGAGACAGCAGGGGGACTCGACTCTAGTGCCTTAGCAGCAAGCCTCTTCTCATTTACTACTTTGGGAGAAAAAGTGGTAGGAGGCTGTGGAGGCCGAGACAGAGAGGACTCCCCACGGGAACCTTTTCTCCTGCCATATCGAACGGGCCTAGGCTCCGTGGGTAGGACAGGAAGCTCAAATGCGAGACGCTTAGGCTTTCGCCAAGCGGGCACCATAGGATTCTCCCGCAAATGTGGAGTGGAATTTGATGGCACCACAATGGGGTGAGAGGAAGCGTCAGGTTGAACAACGAAAGAGGAAGGAGGATCTCGGGACCGCTTCTCTTCTTCCCTTCTACGTGCCTTGGTGGCATCATTGTCAACTTTTAAACATGCCCTATGCGACATAGCATAAGGTGATGGAGGGTATCTCACTTTCGGCCTTAAACGTCCTTTCTTATAATTTTGATACGTTCAGTACAAGAGGTCCTTCCTAGGTGGGAGAGGACCGATGGGTGCAGGCCAAAAGTAATCTAAGGAATAACTACCATGCTCAACTGGTGGTCTATAACCAGTGTCGTGGATCACATGTATGGAACCCTCATGAATGAATTTCAAACATTTGTGCACAACCGAGGAAAATGCATTCATAGCTACTAGCCTAGGGATACCTAGCTTTACTATGAAGAGCTCAGACCTCGGGATAATGTCGAACAAAAGATTCATAGATTTAGGTCCAATGAGAACCGACAGGACAATACTACCCAGAGGAGGTACGAAAAGCCCGTTGTGTGTATGGATGGTGCTTACAGGTGTATTATACCCATCTTTATGCAGAAAGTTGATTAGCATGATCTCCTCAGTTATGATATTCACTTGAGACGTCGGATCAACAAGAACACCTGTTACAGTGTTTCTGTTGATTCGCGCAAGGATATAAAGAGGAGATGGTTCTCTATTAAAACCCATCGACAGATCTTGCGAAGTGAAGGTTACACCAGTACCACTGCTCATAGGCTGCTCAAAGGGGATAGGTTGATGCAGGGAAGAAGCCATCACGCACAATAAACGGTACTCTCACAAAGTCCCCCAAAGGTTACAAAATAGGACAGTGACCTAGTTAAGGTTTCGTTACGCAACACTTTTAGAACCTTCCAACTACACCTACTGGGGTAAGGCGAGGGTCTCACAACACTCACACCTACAACACTCCTAGAATACGAGGAAATAAATTTTTAGTGTCGCAAAACGAAACCAAATTGGTTCATGTCAGGTTCACCAAAATTGTAAGAGAGGGGGATCGACCAGGTCAAGGCCCCAGGTCACGGAGAGCCAAGAGCGGAAAGCTGCCCTAACTTACCTCACTATAAAGGAATGTTACGAATGAGGGACAAGAATGATGAGGACTATAAGGCCCTGCAACCACTCTTCAAACCTGAAATCTAAATTGGGGCTAGGCGAGCCAGTTTTCGGGTTCAACACTGTACCTCAGGTAGCTCTCTACCCGGGGACAAAAGCGTGGTTCTGGGATGACAACACGACGCATTGGCATCCGTATGACCAGAGGACCAAAACACAGTATGAACCGCCAGAAAACAAGTTGAAGGCTTAGCTAGTCACTTCTAAGAGAACAAAATAGAACTATGAAGTAGGAAAGATACAAACGAATATGATAAAGTAAATATATGAAGGCTAAGGTGACAAAGACAATCTCACAAAGATGCTCGTTTGCCAGCTAGCTCCAAATGCACGTCCACCTACACACAAGTAAGAGGGAAAATTGTTGGGGGCTGTATAGGGGTCTGCCTCAGTCAGACCCCCGTTTCGGTGTTTCCACCTCCACGGACAACCAAGATAGCAACGATAGAAAAATGTATGATAAAGAAGTAAAGAAAGAAAGTACGCGAATAACACTACAAAACAGTATAAAGCTACACAACCAAATCATAAGGAGAGGAGCGAAACGTTACCACCTCCACCAAGAGCTCACTAGCCAATGATGGAGAAAGAATGCTTGAACAATCACCACAATCTCAATTGTGATGAAGGGAGGTGTTGCAAAACCTCAAGCCCACGCTGCAATGGCTTGTTCCACACTTGCTTTACGGAGTTGATGGAGTGTTGCTACTGCTATGAAGTGCCAAAGTGCTGCTTGAAGTGATGGAAGTGAAGAGATTGCAAGAAGTGATACCAAAAAAATGAAGTGAATGCTTGGAAAAAGGGTTGAGTTGCATGAAGAATGAATCTTTTTGAAGGTGAGGTGAGGAGAATAAGGCATTTTTGGATTGGTTGGTTGACGAGGGATGTTACAAATTGTTCCCAATAGGAAGTGTAACGCCTCTTCCAACTTCAGACGCAGGAATATGTTAGGGACGTAAGCGCGTCGTGCAGACATCTGCGTGCTGCGCGTGCTTCTCCGACAAATATTCTTCTACCGACGCAAAAGACGAATGCCAAGTGGAACGAAGGTAGCTTGCTGATGTGGAATTTCGCCTTCGGATTTGGTCTTCCAAGGTGAGGAAGTGTGAAAGGGGAATTTGCATAAGGGGTGTAAATTCGTGCCTATACAAATCCCTTCCAGGTGAACCTCTCACGAATTTGATGATATGTTTTGAAGAAACCTAGATGTCCTGTTAGAGGGGTATCATACATAGCCCTCAAAATCCTAGCCTTCAACTTCGACTTTGGTACAAGATAAATTTTGTTCTTGTAATAAATGATATCATTGATCACTGAATATTTTTCATCCTATACCTGTCCATCAATCAAGTCACAGGCAAAAGTATTTTGGTGTATTTGGCCACTAATTGAGATTTACAATCAGCTGAAATCTCAGTGAGAGAGCAAAGTGTTGGTTTCCTGGAAAGAGCATCAACAACAATGTTTTTCTTCCCCTTAATGTACTCCATATTGAAGTCATATGCCTGAATTTTGCTCACCCACTTTTACTGTCGCTCATTCAAGTCCTTTTGCTCCAAAACTATTTGAGACTGTTGTGATTAGTTCTAACCACAAATTTAGCCCCTACTAAGTATTGCCTGAACTTAGCTAGTGCATGTATAATCGCTAGCATCTCCTTATCATATTTGGAGTACAACCTCTTTGTGTCCCTCAACTTTCTTCTCTCAAATGCAATTGGATGTTGATTTTGCATTAGAATTGCACCAACTCTGTGATCTGATGCATCACACTCAAGGACAAACGACTGTGTAAAATCCGACAATGCTAAAAATGGACATGAACTCATGACCTCCTTGAGCTTGTCAAATGCCACCTATGCCCCCTTAGTCCAAAGAAATGCACCTTTCTTAGTAAGATTTGTCAAGGATGATGCCAACTGTGAGAAACCCCTCACAAATCTCCTGTAGTAAGGGTACAAACCCAAGAAGCCTCTCAACTCATATATGTTCTTCGGTGGTGGCTAGTCCAGAATTGCTTGTATTTTCTCTTGGTGCACCTTTACACTATTAGCTCCAATCACATGTCTGAGATAAAGTATCTCAGTCATCCCAAACTCACATTTGGAAGCTTTTGCGTAAAGCGATTGAACCCCCATGATACTCAACACCACATCCAAATTATGCAGGTGATCATCCCATGTCCTGCTGTATATCAAAATGTCGTCGAAGAAAACCAAAACAAATTTCTGCAACTGCTCACGGAATGTGTGATTCATGCACGACTGGAATGTGGCTGGTGCATTTGTGAGTCCGAATGGCATGAGCAGAAATTCAAAATGCCCGTAGTGACAATAGAAAGCAATTTTGTGAACATCTTCTTCCCGGACTCGTATCTGATGATAACTTGAGTGAAGATCAATCTTGGAAAAGAACATGGCCCCGTGTAATTCATCAAGCAGTTCGTCGATCTTGGGCATAGGATATTTGTTCTTTATGGTTTTCTTATTTAAGGCCCTGTAGTCTATGTACATCTGCATAGTCCCATCCTTCTTTTTAACCAAAACAACCGACAAGGCAAATGGACTAGAACTGGGCCGGATGTGTCCCATGCTCAGTAGCTCCTTGATTGTCTTCTCAATCTTCTCCTTAAAATGGCGTGGGTGTCAATAGGGCGTAGTTATAACTAGCATAGCCCTTCCTCAAGCTCAATGACATGCTCGAACCCACGATCAGGTGGCCAACTTGGTGGAATGTCTCCAAATACTAACCCCTGCTTATCCAACACTGCCTGGATGTCAACATAGTAGTGGGGTTTGCTGTTTGAGGTAGGCTTGGTAGAAACAAAGAACTATATTTCCCAATCTACCTCCCCATATCTGAGTAAAGCCTCCATCCTCCTAGTTGACACTACTCGAGGACCACCATCACATAGCCTTCAACACAATGTTTTTATCATCAACCATAAACTCCAATTCTATTCTGCAGAAGTCTTGAATGTACTTCCCAAATGACTGGAACCATTGCAAACCCAAAATTGCATCAATATTACCAAGACTCAACACATAGAAGTTATCAGTCAAGGTGTAATCTCCAATCTGGATGCTAAGCTGGGGAACCATCTTGGTGCAACTCAATTGAAACCCATTTGCTACAGTCACATTAAATCCCGAAAACTCCTCAATCTGTAGCCCACGCTTCACCACTAGACCCTCATCGATGAAATTGTGCGTGGCTCCACTGTCCACCAAGCAGACCATGCGTTGTCCCTTAGGGACACCTTTCAAATGGAATGGATGAAGTCTAGGGACTCCGGATAATGAGGCTATGTTACTCTGGGGAATCTCCTTGTCTCTAGAACCATCCAACTCTAACTGTGGAGGCGGCTCCTCCTATCCACTGTCATCACCAGTACTAGTCTCATGACCATCCGGCTCCTCATTATTCGAAATGACCTCAATCAAATGAACCTTGCTTTTCCCAAGGCAACGGTGGTCACGATTCCATGGCTCTTTGTAGTAGAAGCATAATTGTTTCCTACGTAGTTCATTTCTAGATCCCTGATCAGATTCGGTGTGGTGTTCTTTTGCTACTTGAAACTCTTTTGTTTTGACAAAAATCCACCAAAAGTCTTTTTTTGAGGCTGGAGGGGAGGGGTAGTCTCCAAATCCAAAGCTAAGCCAATGGCGTCGTGTAGTGTACTAGGCTTATGAGCCTTCACTAAACCCCTTAATTTGTCACTCAATCCCTCAACGGGCAACATAGTGACTCGCCTCTTAGACATGTCAAGGACCATGACGGCTATCTTCTGGAACTCATTGATGTAAGCCTCAACATGACCAACCTGTTTCAACTGAGCCAAATCCCTGTAGTAGACCTCAACATCCTTACGGTCAAAACGTGCTATTGGTTTATTGACAAACTCCTCATATGAACATATCACGGTATGATCCTGTGATTCCAACCCATGGTGCCACTAGACATATGCCACACCCTCAAGGTACATCATAGCAAATTGTATAGCCTTTACTTCCTCCATAGGTTTTAGAGAAAGGAATGTGTCAAGTTTATGCACCCATGATCTGGCACTTATCTTCCCATGTCCACTGAAGGTCAATAGAGGGATTTTATTCAATGCTTCCTTGTATTCCTTGTGTTGAGTGCCTTGACCGATCTATCTTCTAAGTCCCCTTTCTTGCCTCTCTAATCTGACTTTGGCTTTATCTTTCCACTGGTTCATAAACTGATTCAAACTAATTAACTGTCTTACATCAGGCGGGAGGGCTTTGTATTCACATCATAGGCCACCATGACATCAACAGTGATGTCTGTTTCTACCTCCAACTCCGGAATTGCTTCTTCCTCAGTTCGCCTTGGCACAAATGTAGGACGTAGAGGCTGATCGGACCTTGTGCTCGCTGTCCTAACGACATTAGTGGCTGCTCTATCACGATTTCCGTGACTAACATCACTTTTGCTATGGCCACTGCTTGATCTACTCGATCTAGCGCGATCCACTCTCATTTTCACCATGGCTGTAATCATACGATTTTGAAATTGTTGTAGCATTTGCTGCTGCTGCTGGGCAAAGTTCGTTAAGAAATTGTCAAGCTGATGATTCAAATTTCCCGGTAGGTTTTCACCACCTCCTTCCCCCATCTCAGATTCAGCTGGGTTAATTTTAGGCCCTTCTTCCTGTTGTCCTAACCTACTTTTGGTAAAATATCTATGTGACATGCAATAACCCAATTTCACAACTGATCAAAAAGGCGACATGCAACCTTCTAGGTATCCTCCAAACTAACGTGCAATAATGAATCCCCAACAGGCTAGCAGGATTCTAGGTTTTGATACCATTGAAATATACTTTCCCGGAAGTATAGAGAGAGGTATAAAGAGTTTTTGAAATTTCCAGATAATAGAGATAATGCTTTAACATAAAAATACTCAAAATATCGCAAACACAATGAACAACTCCATAATAAAAAAGACACGTAGCCAAGACTAATTCTGAATTTTCATTACAACTTATTTGTCTTGAAGATCACCCAGATATAAAGTTCAGTTTTAGCACTCTTATAAGATAACACTAACATAGATTGTTCATTCCCAATAGCTTGTTCAAATCTAATGGTGGTCCTAACAGTGAAAACAATATTCAGATTTGCAGAAACTAACAGTGGAGTATAGAAATTAGAGAACCTGAGAAATTCGCTGGACTGAAATGTGAAATCCCTAATGGTGCGCCCGTAATTGCTTCAAGAACGACGTCTAAAAATTTGAAGACCTCTAGAATCTGCACACCCAGTAGTTCGCCTCTAAACACCCCGTGAAGAATGCTGGTAGTGAATCCTTGAAGAGCAGGCCACGTATCTTCCACAGTATGCAGTGATTTAACTCAGAAACAACACGTCCTTCCAGATTGTATCATTCCATGACTGAGTTTTTCGTCCCAATCATGTTAGAGCTAGGGTTTTCATCTTGTTGAAGATTTCCTTCAAAGCTCGGTAGAGAGAAATAAATATCAAATCAATTTCCTAAATGACGCTTTCCTTCCAATTGAGCCTTTTAATATTTTTTGAGTTGCCAAACTTGTCTCCCTCAAAAGGCAGTCGATCCCCAATGAAGATTTTATTTCCATTATCAAAAAATCACAAACTCATCCATTTTCAATAATTTGCCCTTAATGGTGAATAATTGACTTAGGCATATTTTAATTTATTAACCCCCAAGCTGAGTTGCCTAGGAGAGGAGTTGTAACGTTATAACTTAAAGTGGCCCTGCCATTAATAATAATGAATAATTAAATAAACTCATAGACTATAGCTTTTTAGCCTCAATTTAATTATTCTCTTATTCCCTTATATTATGATTTATTTCTAATCTCCAGGAATGAAAGATTAGAAAATTCCTTGACAAGTGAGATCAAGCGAAGAGGGACATTACAAATTTGCGAGATGTAAGGAAAATCCTAGCATATCTTACGGTTTTGGAAACATGACAGACTTGGGAAAGCATTCACGAAAGCAAGAAACAAAAGCTTTTGGAAACAACTTCCAAACTGTGATTCAGCTGGGTACAGACCATGTTCATGATGGAGAACTGATAGGGTAATTCCTATCAAATACAGTGTGTTTTTTTGGGAGGAAGATGATAGGGAAGCTAATAGTGCACTATTCGAAAGATGTTTATGTTGTAGATGCCATTAAAGCTATTTCAGAGTTCAACAAAAACCCGTAGTAGGAGTTTTTGTGTGACACGGTGTACGCTGTTGCAGCAAGGAAAAACAAAAATCTTGGAGTTGTAGATCTGTATAGGGAGTGTCTCTACAAGAAGAATTTGCAACCCTTTCTAGATTATGCAATTGCTAACAAAAAGCTCTTCACTGATGCTAAGATAAATAGGCTTACTGAGCTTGGCATAGGTTTGATAACTTTGTACTCTACCAGCCCAAAGGCATGGGTCTAAGGAAAGGGACTTTCGGTAATAAATCTTGAAGAAGTAAACCTTTTACAAGTTAATATAGAGTGCAGTTTGTGAAAAAAAATGTTTAAATTACCTCCTCAATTTTGGATGCCAAGATAAATCATTCATTTAATTGATTCCTTTTTTTCTCCTTCCTTGCACAATGATTTCTCAATATTGGTGCCATAAATTTGGCACAAGACTTTATTGATTTAACTTCCAATAATTTAGTCATCTCCTAATTTTGGACTTGCCCTTTGACATCAATGACAATATTTCTATCAATCTACAACAATTTCCTTCGACATTAATGACAACAATCTTGCCACCTTTGACATGAATGACAATATGCTCAATAGTTACATGGGGATGTGTTCCTCCAACTATGTCCTTGTCCCAAGGGGAGCAAGAGATGTCCCATGTGCCCATGGATTTTAGGGATGAATTCCCAAACCCCTAAATAGTATTTCTTTTTATTAGAAAAAGAAAAAAAGGGTGTGGGCATTACACTATCCCCCATACCTCTTTTTAAATCTTTAATCCTCTCTATATATCTAACCTACCCACCCATGGGCATCTGACAATTACCACTATCAATTGCAATGTTACTGTTGTCACGAAGGATTGCGCCCTGAATGCTAAGCTATGAAGCTCGACAATCCTGTGCAACATGGGGACATCCTCAGGCCTGTGGGTTGCCTACGATGAGGATGAACCTCTAGATTATGGGCTGGTTCCCTTTTAAAAAAACCTCCTAAAACTTGCTGGCTTGATTGGGAAAAGGGGAAGAGATTGCTTTGAAAATGAAAACCTATTGCTACTAGGAGGTGATCCACCAATTTTAAAACTCTACAAGCTGCTCTAAACTCACAATCAGATTCAAACAAGAAGGTTTGTTTGCTCACAACTCAAAACTAATCATGAAATACATAAATGTTTTATGAGTAGGTTTGTGTTCAGTCTTTGTTTGAAGGAAAACCAGTTTTCACAACTTCAATTATTGGAACCTTTTAACACAACTCATAACCTGTATTTAACATGTATTCCTATGCTTTCACAGTGCATAAATGAGACAGATTTAAAGGTTTTGTTAATAAAACCGAATAAGTGCATCAAATTATTTATTTTCCACACCTCAAAACAAGAGATTTTCGAGAAAAGACTGTTGCTTTTTATTGAACTTGAAAGGAAAACTGCTGTTACAATTGAAAA
>VDFB02253076.1:0-22355 GCA_007258455.2 Sequoia sempervirens
CTGTTAGGTTTTTGGTACTTCCATAACCATGAATGGCCAGGTAGCTTGGAAATAATGTCTTACTCCATTGAATGCCACCTCTGAGCGCATGTAGAATTAGCTGTTCTCCAGTTATGTGAAATTTCTTTTGTCTCATTGACACTTATCATTTAGTGGATGGAGAATCAGCTGTTCTCCAGTTATGTGAAATTTCTTTTCTGTCATGGACACTTGTCACTTAAATTTTTGTTGCTACATTAGTCATTGACTAATACTTACCTTGGATAACTTGTAGTAAATTAAGGCTCTGACCAGCTATCCATTATATGAACAATAATAACAAATGAAACTATAGGATAAAGGACATATGATAAAACCACGGCTATAAAGGACAAAAGTAATCTCACTATAAAAAGCCAATACTACCAGTCTTCTTTGCTTGATGGAGAAATGACATCAATGTAAGAAATGACTGCTTTGTCCAATTGCAAGTACAGAAACATAACATTATTGACAATTAACTTAACAAGGAATCAATGGTGGAGAATAGATGAAAGACAGTCAAGGAGAGCATCTATCATATTCATACACACAGAGCGAAGGCCATGCTTTTGAAAAAGGTTGCAGAATAAAGCTCTTCTTTGAAGATTCAGAGAAAAAATAGAAGTGAAAGAAGTTATGGAGAAAGTCTTGTATTGTTTAGGAAATTGATCTTAAAAATCTAAGTTACTGATTCATTTTTGGGTTCGAGTATGGGTACTAGAATCTAGTATGGAATTCGGTCAATTTTTTTTTGGGGTTGGGTACATTTTGGGTATGTTAATACAAAAACATATAAAAATCAGAAATATATACATATTTGTAGTAGTAATTAAGTTCAAAATACACCACCATATTAATAGTCAAATAACATAGCAAAAATACACCACCACTTTAGCAATAGTTAGTCTATTTTATAAACTATGTATCTTACAAAGAAATCCAGACAAAAAAAAAATAACAGTAACCCATTGTTGTAGCCATCCAAGGAGAACTTCACCAAATCATATCTAACAAGAAACCATTAGCTGGTAAAATTTTCTAGGATCTGCATCTGTCTAACTAGTTCACTCATTCAAATTGCCTTGTATTCAGTGCATTAATGCATGCTACATTCCCACCTCATATTTATAAGTCAGCAAACTTACAATCGTATTAAAACCCCAAATTATTCTACCATATTTTGATACATGCATACAACTCCAATGACCTTAAATGAAATAAAACAGCTCCCATCAGAAGGGTGATGAATAAAGATACAAAATTGGTATCATTTTCTATTTAAGTTTCTCTACCATACTATCAAAGGTTGTCAGAAAAGGAATGCCTCCAACTGCAACTAATGAAAGTGGGCTTTTACTGTTAGATGTATCAATTGCAGGCTGCAAATAACACAATAATTTTTTTGCAGTTTGCACTCTAGACAGTAGCTACAAGACACATAATTGCCAAATTTTCCTGCTCATGAATGGTAAATGGATTTTCTTATCTTCAATAAATTTTAACAAAGTTAGATGATGTACCCAGGTATATAAAGCACATAAAACTCTAGTCACCAGGGATACAAAATTATACACCATTTATTGTTAATAATTGGCATTGTATTCAAACAACATGCACATGTTTTTTGTTTCATGGGTTGGCAGTTGCTGCCAACAACTATTTGTGGGTGGTGAAATCTTAATATCAAAAATAGGCCCTCTCGATCAAAATCATTTTTGATCATTACAAACTTGGGCATTGCACATCTCGGTCTGCTGATGAAATTATTCTTTTTAGTCTTTTAGTGAACATATAAATAAGTACTTCACTTATAACTTTTTTTTATTATATGCTCTCTAGCCCTACAGTCACCATGAATAGTAATGTTGAATATTCTGCAGCCTGGGCATTCAAATAGTCAGATTTGGTCTGGGTACGTACCAGGTACAAAAATTTTGTACCCACATGGTGGGTTTCATATCCTGCCTGTATCCACAGGCCTATACCCGTATCTTGGACGAATTTGAATCAAATCCGTATCGAATTTTGTATCTATATCGAATCAAATCATATCCGACACCTTTATTGGGTGAATCAGTAACTTAGTTAAAAATTTAAAACACAAAGTGGACAGCCAAAGGCTTGAGAAAAAGAAAAAAAGAAAAAAAAATTACTATTTGAGACTGCACATATATGAGGATCGATAGAAGTTCTAATGCAATATGTAAAAAGAAAGAACACAAGGGAAAGGTGTTGGGGAAAATGATTTAAGTGTTACATTTGAAGGGTTTTTATTGTGGGAAGATAGCCTTGAATGTTTTTATTAGGACAATTGCAGATCTTTTGATGTAAGTCTGAACCTATGAGAATCCAGTAGTATAAATATTCATTTAAATTTTTTAAAATTTATGAGGGTTGTGGTTAGAGCAACCATATTTTTGCAAAAGATTTGGTATCCATACTTCAACTTTGTTCTGTCTGAACTCGATGAAATCCTTTTTATAAAGTGTCACGGTTCTTAGCTAAATATATGGTGTTGTGCCATTGACAGTACTGTAAAAAATTAGGTTAAGAGGATGACTTATCCTTCTGGGAGAGGAAATTAAGATTGGCTATCATTGATTTACAAGACTGTTAATGTTGGGCTTGGGATTAAAAAAGGGTTGTCCAAGTTCATTATCTTGGGATTGAAAGAGAATTATTTAATATTTGTGTTTTTCCCTACTTGCAGATTTGCATGGTTAATTTTGTTACTAAAATCAATTTTTTAATCTCCTTATGTTAGCATTGAATTTATTTCTGGGACTTTTTGGTTTGAAATAAATTTTTATCCCTTTCAAATGTGTATGATTTGCAGGTTGATTATACATGATCTCATCAAGGTGTTAAAGCCCCCAGATGATGATATAGGAAGTCAATGGTTTCACTTGCAAATGCGGAACAAATGTTGAAGATTTATGAAAAAGTCTTAATGTCCAATAGTAAGCAACTCACAAAAATGGTCGAGGTAATAATCCATGCATATAATTTAGCTTGAGTTTTATCTAACAAAAATATTTATCATCAATATGGCTTTTGTTTGTAAATATTTGTTTAGATGGCTATTGGTAGTTGGTGATGGTTACCATGTCAAAAATTTATTTTGGCAAAACAAAATCGAGATATTGGGGCTGATTGGTTTCACCAGGGTTTTGCATAACATTTTTATAATTCTGAATTTCTGAGGCCTTATTTTTAATTAAAAAGCAGAACTATAGTCAGATTTTTTTTTAGATTGTGTTTGGTTTACCACATTTTTCTAGTTAAAATGATCGACTATTTTCCTTTGGATGGAAGTAATGTTGAAAATTCGGTTGCTTTGTTTTTCAGGATATACAAGATGATTTGATTCATGAAGAGGTTGAGGTCAACAAAGTTTCTAATGAATACTCTTTCCCACCCCCACTACAAAATCTTGATTGATTGCTTAAGGCTTTACATTATGGGAATGTTACTCTTTCGATAAATTTATCTACAGTTGGGGGTTTGGTAACTAAATCTTGCAAGAGAGAGTTGTATCATTTTGCTCGCGTATCTGGAGAGCATGTCCTTGAGGTTGTTTTGAAGGCAACTCTCTTTGCTGTCAAGAATGAACACCTACAAGAGGCTATCAATGTATGATTTTATAGTGATTGTTGTAGTTCAATAAGGTTATAACTTATAGTTGCTAGGCACTTATTGCAGTATTGCAAAAATTTTATCATTTTTGTAGAATCTAGATTCATAGTTAAATGGTTCGCTTCACTAATGAAGAATTATATGAAATTAAATCATTTGTGCTTCTGTGTGTGGTGTTGGTGCAAATTGTGTTGGATCCAAGACTTGTTTGTATGCATTGTTTTTATACTTTTCAGACAACCTTCAACATATAACAATGGTTATTTTGTTTTTTTCTCAAAGCAGATCCTTGCACTCTATCCTCGTCTACAACCACTAGTTGCTGCCATGGGTTGGGACTTACTGAGTGGGAAGACAACAGCTCAAAGAAAAATGATGGAGCTTCTATGGACAACCAAATCAACTCAATTAAGGCTAGAGGACCTTTCTATCTATGGAAGGTAAGGAGAATATGTAACATTTTCTTCTGCAAGTTATACTTTGTGCATTATTAGAGTTGAGCATGTGTATTGTTCTGTTGTTTTTTCCCAGGTTCTAATTTTATAACAGTAATATGCTATCAATTCTTTCTAGGAGTTTCCCATGCCAATTTTTGTTTGAATGTAGATTGTAGAGTATCTTTGTGATCATCTCTGCTTTCGTCTAGAGCTTTCCTACTTTTTTGCTTGCAATAATTTTGGTTAGAACTGGGATTCCAAGACTTGTCTACTATTTTCAGGCAAAAAGGGGAAGAGAATAAGTGAGGATACAAATGGAGGACCATTAGATCCCTTTGTTGGAAATTTTGTACTTGAACGTCCTGCTGTGCAAACTCCTTTAAGGGTAAGCAATGTTGATCTTTAGCACAATTTGCTGAATCTTTATCTTGGCAAGATTTACGGTAGTATAGAATAAACCCTTTAACTAGAAAGTGGTTGATGGTAATGGTGAAAAGATAATGAGAAATACATATGGGATCTCCATTTAAAATATGTCATGTTGTAGGCTGTAATTAAATACATTACAAATGATAAAAATGGTATAGGTGCAAATTATGGACATAGAAGAGGGAAGAGGTAAACCTTTACATTTGATGTTGATATGCAAGCAACAATTGTATTTTCACCTATGGAAATGAAAATAATGCCTTTTTCTATTTGATAATTCATGGTAGTGCACTTTCTTTGCTTACATTTAAATTGGTTTTATTGATTGTAGCATTGAGGGACTCTTTTTTACCTTGTGTAGGAAGGGAATGGGTATGATAAGTGCTTCTGGAGGTAAGGGATAAGCTGGTGGAGGTGGTGGAAAAGTTTCCATAAAGAGCTACAATAGGCAAGAGAGTTTGAATATCTTTGTGCATGGTTAGTTTGAATGAGGGCAGCCTACAAATGATTGAAGCTTTATCACAATCATAGAATGAAAGTTCCTTTGCAAAGATGAATCATGTACTTATGCATTACAAGGGTAAGGGACCGTAGTTTATGATATAAAATAATAGTCATGTTCCTATTCTTTTGTAAGATGTTGAACAACATAAAGGCAAGGTTTTGGAGTAGATTTCAACTATTTATTTTCTCTCCCAGCAATGTATTGTATTATTTTCAAGTTCTTTTATGTTGGGGCAACAAATTGTAACTCCATTTTCAAGCTTACACAACTGAATGCAATATCTTTTTTATTAATAAAATAAGTTATTTTTACCTTCTCATTGTTGTTTTATTGTGCAAATATTTTAGATAGTCGATAAGTAATCTTTTTTATTAATGGAAACCAATAAATAAAAATGACTAAATTAATGACTAAATATATGACTAAATATAGGACTAAAGTAGTGACTAAATATATGACTAAAGTAATGACTAAATTAATGACTAAATATATGACTAAACAAATCACTACCATGACTAAATAAATGACTAAATTAACCACTAAATCAATGACCAAATCAATGACTAAAATAGTTTAGTCATAAATTTGATGGTGTTATAAATGACTACAAATAAACCACTAAAATAGTCACGTGACTAAAATTAATGACTAAATATAATGACTAAATAAATGAATAAATAAATGACTAAATAAATGACCAAATCAATGACCAAATTAATGACTAAAATCAATGACTAAATAAATGACTAAAATTGTTTAGTCATAAATTTAGTGGTGTTATAAATGACTACAAATAAACCACTAATAGTCACGTGACTAAAGTTAGTCATTTATATGCAATTTTTAGTAGTTTATTTAGTCATATATTACTGTTTGTGTACTAGTGGCCCATTTCCATTCCCATTTGTTGAAATCCATTTCTGTATGGTAGTTATCTAATGTCTCAATGTCGGTAGAAGGAGCTATTTCTTGATAAGAGGTAGTTTCAATGTTTAGGGTAACCATGTATATAAAACCATAACCTAGTCCCATGTTATTCTTACGTTGTTCTATTATGATCGGTTCTCTTATACCTTGTTCGTGTAGACCAAGGCACCTTTTCCAGTGTATCCCATATTTCTTGCTATCTGATAACCTTTATTGTTAAGATCCACATGAAGGGGATGTATCTGTTTTTGTTTTTCTTGTTCATCTTTATAGAGACATAATGAAAGGTCCTCTTCAAATACTCTTTCATCCTTCATGTCTCCCCACCTGGTGAAGGTAGTTGATTTGACTTCATAGGTGATAGCTTGAATAGGCTTTATTTCCTTTGGTCGCATGTCGGCTTTAGGTGATGGGAGAAGCTCCCCAATGCAGAAGGATTGATTGAAATTGTATTCTCCACAACCCTTGTCAAGCACCTGTATCTTGAGGTCAGATTTTAGAGGATCTACTGATGTAGATGGAGTTGAGGATGAAGAAAGTGATGTTGGATCGACATAGTAAAATGAGTGAAATGATATATCGTTAGTAGGTATTTAAAGGAGCATTTTGTACTTCTCCTCCAAGTTTGAGTAGTAATGGAAGGGTTCAGGATCGACATATACTGTAACTTCCTTATCATTATAAGGAAATTTTAATCATTGATGAAATGTTGAAGGGACTACTTGTATTGCATGGATCCACGGACGTCCCAAGAGAAGGTTATATGGAAACTCAAGATCTAGTACTTGACAAGTTGTTTCTGCTATTGTTGGCCCCACTTGAATTTGAAGTCTTATTGTGCCCTCAGAGTTTCTCTCCATATCATCATAATCCCTTATGGTGATACTCTTGTTCTTATTGATCACATCATCAGAATATCCCAACTGCTTTACCATTTTTAGGGTACATATGTTTAAGCCTGCAAACCCCATCTATTAGGACTCTCTTGATCTTGTGTTTATGGACGCAAACCTTGAGATACAAAGCTTGATTATGAAAGGCTCTTTGGGGAAGGTATTTTTCAAAAAAGACCAAGTGATGGGGTGAAGTGATGGTACCAGTGTTAAGATCGTTAAGCATTGACAATTCAATGAGATCTTTCTCCAAGACCTCTTTATGTGCTGGTGATAACTTTAAAAGTTCAAGGATAGAGATTAATGCTGGAGTTTTCTTTAATTGGTCAACAATGCTATAGTCAATGGAAGGATTGATGGTGACTTTGGATGGAAGTGGGGATCCTTGGATCATGACTTTTCCTCTTCATGTAGTCACATTACATTCAAGGCTTTTTCCTAGTATGGTCATGATATTGATATTTTGATCGACTTGGCAAATGGTTCCTACGACTTCGTCGTAGGTGAAGTTGGGTTTTCGGTAATCTTGTCCCTTACCTTTGTCATTTCCCCTAGAATGATCAGGGAGTGAATCCTTGTATATTCCCATGTCTCTATTACCGGAGGGCCCAAGATGATGTTCAATGTCGATCTCTCCTTTCTCTATCAAGTCCTGTACGATGTTTTTAAGTCTTGTACATTTATTCATTATGTGACACTTGATCTTGTGGAATTCACATCAATCATTCTTGTTGTACTAAGGGGGTTTGAAGTTTGGTTTTCCATAAGTTGTTTTATCAGGATTAGGAAGCCTGATAAGGTTCTTTTGGATGAGTTTATGCATAACTACCTCAATAGTTTCTCCCAATGGAGTGAATTTTCTCCTAGTTTGACTATTCTGCCTTGGTGACCCTCTTTGAATATCCTACCCTTGATTTGTTTGCTAGTTATTCTGAAGATACATGAGTTGATTATTTTGAGCACTATTTTGAGGGTAGTTTTCTTGTGCTTCTTGGACATTTTTCTGTGGATTGCTAGGTGGTTGTATGTTTCACACAAATTTTGCATCTACCACTCCATCGTTGGTAACGTTCTTATTCTTTGCCAATATTTTAGGTTTGTCATTAGAACTAGAAGCTTGATCTTTGTTGTTATATAGTTTAATGACTCTCCTTGCTATGAGAGCTCTTTCTATGAGTAAACCCTTTTCTATGGTTTCTTTGAAATTACTAGGGAACAACATGGTGAGTTGGTAATTAATGTCTGCTTGTATGTTAGAGACAAATATTTCTATGAGTTGTTTCTTGAGAACAGGCCATTTACATTTTCTAGCTTTATGTCTCCATCTCTGTAGATATGAAGCAAATGATTCCCCTTGGACTTTTTTAATTTTGTATAGATCAGGGATCATTACATCTTGCTCTATGTTGTATGAGAAATAATTGACAAATTTGTCTGAAAACTCATCAAATGTTTTGATACTAGGCGGTAGATGAGAGAACCACTCGATAGTGGCCTTGTCAAGACTTCATAGGAAAAACCTCATTAAATAGGTATCATTGTGTTGTACATCCATGCAAGCCACCGAGAATTCTTTCACATGCTCGATTGGATCTTCTCTTCCCTTGTATTTGTCAAATTTTGGTATTTCAAAGTTCTTGGGGAAAGGCATCATGGATAAGGAACGGTCAAAGGGATATGGATATATTTCTTGTATAGTGTAGCTCTTCTTTGGTTTTCCAATTTGAATGTACGATATCCTTTGATTGAGATTCTGGATTTGTAAGGTTACATCATCACTTGGTGCGTTTATTTGATAAGGAGATACGTTATAACCTTGTTGCCCCACAATATTGTGTGTGTTATATTGTGGGGTTTGTACATATGATGGACCTTGGTCCATGTGGGTGTAGGATGATGGATGGGGTCCTTGAGGATTGATGTGGGAATATTGTGTATTGAGGGTATGATGTTGTTGTTGTTGAGGTATGTTGTTTTTTTGTTGAGTTATGTTGTATTGTTGTTGAGGTATGTTGTGTTGTTGTTGAGGTATGCTATGTTGTTGTTGAGGTGTGTAGGTTTGGTATTGTGATGGAGGTTGTGCCCCAATGTTTTGTTGTGGAGGATTGGGTGCTTTATTTTGTATGTGTGTGTTTTGTTG
Organism: Sequoia sempervirens; assembly: GCA_007258455.2. NCBI lineage: Eukaryota > Viridiplantae > Streptophyta > Pinopsida > Cupressales > Cupressaceae > Sequoia > Sequoia sempervirens. The sequence goes on from VDFB02253076.1 coordinate 8,989, forward strand.
TGGTTGAACATAAATTTGATGTTGGGTATTGACATTCAGTGGTGTTGAAACGCATGTTTGATGTTGAGGGTTCTAGATAGACAATGATCCATATTGATTTTGTGTTTTAGGATCATAGTATTGTTGTTGATGCATGTATAGAGTTTGGTTTTGAACATTTCCTTGATACATGCTTTGATCTTGTAGTGGTTGTTGATACACGTGTTTTCCTTGAGGTGGGTTGTTAACATGTAGTTGTGGTTGCAAAGGGTTGTTTCCTTGTTGGTTCACTACATATTGTTGTGTTTTCCTTGGTGGAAGATTTCCCAGGTTTTGCATATTAGTATTGGGACCTTGTTGTTGAGTCTTCCAAGATGACTCACATATGTTGAGTCCCATTGTGTTAACATTATGTGGTGGCATGTTTTTATTTTTCAAGAGGTTTGGATTCTCTTGAGTATGTTGAGCTACCATAGCTTGTTCAATTTGTGATGGATGTCTATACAATGGATTCTCCACATTCTGGGGAAAAGATTGGTCATTGATATGTGTGTTTAAGACAATGATGGTATTGAGATCTACTGTTGTTTTGGGTATTTGTCTTACCACCGATGGGTCTCCCAAGGGAATGAGATTGGGATCCTTAAGAATTTTAACGTTAAATTCTATAGGTAGCTTAGCCCCACTTTGTGCTAGCTTGAGGTAATATGTGTTAGGATCCTTCACAATCATCTTTTCCATTAGTTTATGCATTTTTGGATCTTGGGAGTGTTCTAAAATTACTTCATCAGTGATTTCCTCGTCACTATCATACTCCTCTATAATAATGTCTATAGGATTAGGAGTTTGATATTATTGCCTAGTGAATTTGTCTTGATGTTTAAGGTGTAAGTCAACATCACTAGGTGGTTGACTTGGTTGTGCTTTAAACATTGGTTTTTCTTTTGGTGTTGAGTATGTCCTAGGATCGTAACCCCATGGTTGAGTTTCCTCATTGGTGGTATTGGTGTTTGGTACAATAGAGTTGTTTTTATTGGCTTCCATGTTCTTTTTGTGTTGTGATCTCATTGTAGTCATAAACAAACTCAAAAGGCCTTGGTAAGTTTGGGATAACAACTTATGGAAATGGGATGATGTTTTGTTTTGAGATTTTGTTAGATAAAATGACATACAAAGGGGATGTGTGTATACCTTTTGGACAAAGGTTGTTGTTTGTTTTTTATGGATTGGTGTTGTGATATGTGGATGATCAAGCTTGGTGTTGGATGGTTAGATTTCACTACTCAACCTTATAATAAGGAGATGAGCCAATTTTGGGTGTTGTTTGATAAATGGTGCTATGATGTTGGATGTTTGATGTTTTGATTTGATGCTAGTTTTAGAACATAATAGTTCACAAGACTTAAATTGATGTTTTTGCTATGTTTTAGAGGATATGGTGATTTATTTACTTGAACTATCTATGAGGTTGCAAGTAAAGGTTGCTCTAAAAACAAATAGCAAGATAATGGTTTGATTTCTTGTATTCAAATCGTATCCAAGACTAGGTTGATGTTTGGTTTATGATTTGGTGATGTTGAAGAATGTTGATAATCTATGGTGCAAATGTTGTGTCCAAAATATGGTAGTTATGAACCCTATGTAAACCAAGTCCAAAGTGAAGGATGGTGATGCTGTATTTTGATTGATAGGTCCAATAATGTTCTTTGATAATTGAATAGAGTTTTTAGGCCAATGTTTGAAAAATAAGTTGTGACCAATTCTGAGACAAGCCTACAAGTAGGATGATAGCGACAGGATTTTAGGATAATAGCAGTAGGATTTTAGAATAATAGTGGTTCTATTTTAAGACAACTGTGACAAAGTTTTCAAAAGCGACTCTATTTTGAAAATGATTGTTATACAACTAGTGATAGCAATAGCGGTCAACTAAACAATAGAAAGCAAAATTTAGGTCAATTGCAGTAATGTTTTGAGATAGTAGCAACAAAACTTTGACAATAGTGACTCTGTTTCAACAGTTTCCAATTTTGTGATGGCAATTTGTTTGATAAGTTTGCAAGTGTTGTACATTTGTTTGGTCTGATATTTTGGCGATTTGTTTTGATAGAAAGTGATGCATACAACAAAAAAATTGAGATCCAATAATATAGCCCGAAGATTATTAGTCAATACATCTTAAGGAATAAAGGTACACTCTTCTCTATAGGCTTACCTCACCCCCAAAGGAGAGATTTTAAATCAAATCTATAGAGGGAAAAAATAGGCTATATCAAGGAAATGTACAGTCTTGATACTCCAGGCTAAAGAGGATTAAATCTTAAGCCTTATGCCTCAACTATAAATCTGATGTGGTAACTTCTAGGAATGGTGCTATTCCCATGCATTACTTTGAAGAACGTTTCAAAAAACAAGGATGGGCTTCTAAAATAAAAGGTGTTTAATGAAAACCGTGAACACTGGACACATGCATCATACGTAAGCCACTTAAGGCTTTAACCATCCTGTACAACCCATTATATTCATATGAGGCTTTAGGCACATCATGGAATTCTCACCCAAATTTAAGCTACTTTCTTTCTATTTCGTAAACTTTATATAGCCCATTGGTAAACATGCTTTTAGGGTCACAAATGAGTTTTCCATTGTGGGAGCAAGCCCATATCTAAAAAAGGGGTGACCACAAAAAAGTGCAAAGAGCCCAAAGTGTTTCTCGTTACCTAGGATTGTCAAAAGATGCAAGGGGAGAGTATATGCACTTGGCTTGCCAATCACAGTGGACACAATAGACAATTTATTGAAATTTGATTTTAAGCCCAAAATGAGGTGTTTAAAGATATCAATTCGTGTTTTAAATGCACCAATTTCAAATATTTGAGACTTCAAACAAGAATTTCCATAAACCAAGAGAAAGTGAATTCATTTTAAAGCACCAAATATAGATGTTCAAGTTGTCTTGTTCATTTTTAGTGCACCAAAGGAAAGTGAATTCATTTTTAAAGCACCAAATATAAATGTTCAAGTTGTCTTGTTAAGTTTTAATGCACCAAAGGAAAGTGAATTCATTTTTAAAGCACCAAATATAAATGCTCAAGTTGTCTTGTTCAATTTTAGTGCACCAAAGGAAAAGTGAATTCATTTTAAAGCACCAAATATAAATGTTTCAAGTTGTCTTGTTTAGTTTTAGTGCACCAAAGGAAAAGTGAATTCATTTTAAAGCACCAAATATAAATGTTCAAGTTGTCTTGTTCAATTTTAGTGTGCCAAAGGAAAAGTGAATTCATTTTAAAGCACCAAATATAAATGTTCAAGTTGTCTTGTTCAGTTTTAGTGCACCAAGAGAAAGTGAATTCATTTTAAAGCACCAAACGTAAATGTTTTAAAATATTTTAAAACATTCATACACATGCTTGAAAATTAAAATCCTTGGACCATTTCCACAAGCAAACAATTAGTTGTTTCAACAAAAATATGCCATGACCTTGCAAGAGCTGCACCAACAATGTTAGACAATCTCGTAAAACATAACAAACAACAAGTAGTTACGGTTAGATACTTTGCGAATCTAAGAAAGTTTGCAAAACTAACACAGATCTAGAAACAATACAATAGCAGACCTGTTACCTGCAATAGAGACTTTGTATTTAGTGCAAATGTGGCCTTTTTAGACAATAGTGATAGGATTTAGGTTGTGTTGGTGTTTAAATTAGCACCTCTGGAGTGCTGATTGTAAACGTTCAGCTATTTCAAATGTTTTGCAACACTTCTTCATTATTTAAAGAGGAGAAGTCCCTCTCTGCTGGGAGCAATGCGTAGGGAAGGGAAATGTTAACTAAAGTTCCTATCTTTTTATGCCTTGGCCGGGGCCACAAGGGTGCACAAGCCTAATCGCCCGTGCTTCAGCTTTTCTGGTTCGCAGGAATCTCAACTCGACTAAATAACATCTATCAATGCACTTCAGGTAAATAGAGCATGAGGTTAAAAAGGCCGGGGAATAGTTTAGGATTTGGATCTGAATCGCCCGTCTCCAGAGAATGACGAAGACTCCGACTCAGTATACACACCAGAACAGGTTTAATTTCAATGAAACACTCCTCACGGTAAACTAGATCACGGGGCGCAAGGAGGAGGATATAGAGGTATGGGCTAGAAATAGTTCTGCAGAAACTACTGATACCTTGGCAATGAGCTTGCTAAGGAGGAGGGACTCCTATCCGAAGTATAGCTTGGAAGACAACACATTAAACAACAACAAACGATAACTTGGCAATAACAAATGTCCAAGGAGGAGGGACTCCTATCCGAGGAGGGAAATGAAACAACGAGCTATTAAACACAAGACGTGGACACAACTCAAAAAGATTGACCAAAATGCAAGCGCCTTCTGATATTCTCCTTCAAAGCTTCATCAATGAATTACAAAGGTTGGGAAAGCAAAGGCACGAAATCATGCACAATTACAATCGACCAACAAACTCTCATCCAAGAGTGAACAAATATCCGCTTTCAAAGCTGTTGGCAACAATGGCGCAGCAATTTTACGCCAGCAAATAAAGTTAGAAGCAAATAATGAGCCCAAGGCTCTTGTTACATAGAACTTCGGGAGTGGGAAGCGGCCCCCATCTCAGCAGGTTAACGTGGCAGGATTCTTATGATCCAATTATGAGATTTGCTTCTATAAAAAGGGGAACGAGTTAATGGAAACTACTTGAGTTGGCCGAGAAGTCAACAAAAGAGTCGGCTAAGAGCTTCGCGGGGAGTTGGTGAAAAGTAAACTAAGGGTAAACTTTAATGAAAGTATCCCTCCAAAATAGACATCCACATTTAGTGGAGATCTAAGATCCACAAATCATGGAAGTCAAATAGACATCCTTAATCAGTGGGATCTGACAATGCATGATTTAAGGAAAGTGGAGTTAAACTTGGAAAGAAGCATCAAGTTAACTTCAACTACATTTAATACCATCTTGAGTTGACTTGGAAAGAAGCATCAAGTCAAACTTAAGTCTCACGCGGTACATGGAGATTATTATTAAAGCGTCCTTCTTTGAATTTGCTACATTCTGAATTCTTACCCAAATAGAAGCTAGGTGTCTCAAATGTACCTCTCACATTTAAAGATCAACGATATGACTTTCTTTCTATTCAGGACACTTGATGGAATATCAGAAGCGAATTTAAATATCCACGAGGGCTTTCAAAATGCAAACAATTCTTCCATCTCTTTACTCAGATTTCTACTCAAAGGTGAAGTTCAATGCTTGATACAGTGATTTTCAGATTCTCGCTCATGATATGATAGAATTGATGGCAGCTTTAAACGATATACGATTCTTCAATGTCAATGCTGTAATGTGGTTTGGATTTCATGCATTCTAACGCTTCAAATCAACCCGCTGGATTACTTAAGGTGCTGAGAATTTTGTGTCATTTGAAATTTCAAAGGCGTCGAATCAATAGATGAACCGTCTTTAGTCGTGCCATTATTACAGAATGCTATCGTGAAAAACTTAAAGTTGGTAATCTCTTGACCTTGTTGAGATGATTTTAGAAGCCGCCGAAAATAAGCCTCGTAGAAATTTTCGAGGAAAAATGCATGGGTTTTATTAAGGTGCTTCAATGGTGGGAACAAACCAGGTTCTCGAAATTTGGATTCACGAAACTTTTTCAAACCTCAAAAATAGAGGCAAGTTTGTTGATTTTGGAAAATTTAATGAGATTCTATGCAGTTTCTCGAAAAATAATGCTGAATCAACCCAGTTGATCTGATCTGATATAGCCTGTTGCTTTTTCTGTCAAATGCAAGAAAACCTAAGACCAAAAGAGAGGAAATAGACAGAAGGTGGATTGGAAGTTTTATCTAATTTCCTGAAAAAAATCTATCTCTAGGTCCAATCCTCAAAATAGCAATCCTCTTCTGCTTCAGATCTGCAAGAAAAATTGAAGAACGGATGAAAACCTTGTTCGGATCTATCAATGGCGTCCTTGAGAGCTTGTGGCTGATCTTGATCTCTTAACCTGCAATGAAATAATGAAATGGGACGCCTTCACCTTGAATATATATGTTTAAGCTTCAGATCCACAAATTTGGGGACCTAACTCAAGCTCAAAAGGTGATTTTGGCTTGATCTAAAGTTGAAAAGGTGATTTCCACCAATCGTGGAGCGTTTTAGCCAACTTTAACTCAAAAAGCTCTTGACTTAGTCAACAAATTGACCCTTGACTTCTTTAGGCATCACTTTTGGTTTCTTGCAAGTTTTTAAATATTTACTCTCCTGAAAGTCCTCTGTTTGATCCTGAATCAAGCGTTGTCTGTTGATCCTGAGATGTCGTGGACACATTCACTGTGGAGCTGGATCCAAACTGAAAAGAAATGTCTGGGAAACACGTTGATGAAAAACTGAGTTTAGGTCTTCAAAAGGATGGGCACCTTTTCCAAGGAAAGGTGCTTTTGCTAATGCCTTGGTGAATTTTCAAACTTCGTTCTTCAGCCTTTTGAAATGACCTCTTGTGCTTTGACCTGGATTTCTCGTTGATCAGAGAGTCGGATGATTTCGCTTGATGCTTCATCAGGTACCCAGCTTTGTTCTGCCATGAATGACTGACTTAAAAAAACCTGGATCTTATTTTAGGGTCCCTTTATTCAAGGGCGCCCCTCCTTGAAAAGGGCGCTTTTGTCTTTTGGCTTGATTATTTCCATCTGAAAAGTTGCCTACTTTGATCCAAATTATCCGTTGACTGCCCTGTCAGGTGTTGGTGCTTGCAGTTGCGTTTCTGAGATCTACTTGGGCTGAGAAGGTTATCCTGGGAAGCCTTTTGTCATTTGTCAGCATCTGGAAGTCCAAAAGAAAGGGCGCCTTTCTTTTGAAAAGGCTCTTTTTCTTAGAACTTCGCCGTTAACTGTGGTTTCCTGATATTTCCTCAACTGCCTCTTTTTTGCTTCGTCAGCAGTTGCTAGTGATCTTTTCATCGGATGATCTGGATGTTTGTTTCATTGTTGAGTCAGCAATCAAACGTCGAGAATGAATGCTTTGGATGATCTTACTGACTACATTTGACCCTCAAAGATCATGGGCGCCCCTGCTTGAAAAATGCTCTTTTCAGCATTTTGAGTTCTCTCCTTCGTAACGTTTCCAGAGTTAGTCAAATTTTGACCTTTTTCACTTTCAGGAATCTCCTTCATCAAACAGCATCATTTTTGCGACGCGTTGTTGAAGCTTTTGGAGCTTAACTTTTCGGTACACGAATGCTGATAATCGCAATTGAAAGTAGTTTGGAAGGTTCTGAACTTCCATTTCTGAAAAATAGAAACGGAGCCCACCGAGTAAAACACGATAGCGATGATTACGACTTGACCAATGTGATGCATTGGGGAAAGTCTTTTGAAATCCTATCAAAATCATTTTTGTCATTGCAGGAGAGATCCTATTTTCGAGAGGTTTCCGCGTAGGAAGCGAAAAAAAAAACCTAATTTTCAGTACTAGAATTTGCAAATTCGTTTGCGAAACACGATGACGCATGATTGGGACGACCTAAAAGCCGACTTAGCATAGCATTTTTAACAAGATTTAGCTCCAATTTATGAGAATGGCAAAAAAAATTAATTTTAAGATTTGCCGGGGTTGAAGTGGTTATATTTTAGGATGAAGCGTTAACAATAGTAACCACGATGTGTTTTAGTTTGAAAAAAACATCCCTGGATTAGCAAAATTAATTTCACCGAGCGTCCTGAGGCAAAGCCTGCTCATAAAACTTGATAAAAATATTTAGGTTAGGAATACCAGATTACAGGCGTGCTAGAATGAAATGGATCAATAAGAATTACGAAAACAAAGTAGAAACAAATCAGTGGAAATCAAAAACCGAACCGTCGGGCCACCATAGCAAATGGCGGGTGCTAACTATGTAGAATTCCAACAAGCAATATTGGCGTAAAACAGGAACATAGCGAATTCAGGCAATTTTACATCCATGGCAGAGTGTATTCGTCGTGATAATGGATGTTGGATTGCTTGATCAATAAGAAGCCTCCATGTTTGCAAAAGCTTCAAAAGGTAGTAGTAATGGTGATCTAGAACACAAATATTTTCTCAATGTGCTTCAATAGTCAATTTGAAATGACCTCTCCACAAATTCTCCAAATTATTTGACTGTTTGTGAGAAGGATGAAGGTTGTTTTATAGATTTTCAAGTTTTAGATGAACGATCAAGATTCAACAATGAAAGATCAAGATCAACGGTTGAGAACCATTGAGAGGAAATAGATTGATTAGTTAAATCATCTAATTGATCCAATTAAGGGATTTAATTGGACAATAAGTGGGATTAGATTGAATGATTATTGGGATTAGAATAAGATTGAAAATGGTAATTATGGAGTTGAAATTCAGTAAAGATAAATATGAGGATGTATTAATTAATTATTAATTAAATTATTGTTTGGACGTTTGGAACTTTGTAAAATGAGGACGTGGATGATTGTTGATTTAATTATTCAAATTTGGGGAAGGGAATGTAGTTTAATTAAATAATTAATGATAACTATTTAATTAATTTAGATGAATAAGTAATGTTAGTGACATAATTAAATAATTTGTGTTTATTTAATTAATTAGGAGGAATAAGATTAAATTAGGTGATGACATAGTGAATTAATTAAATAATTTGAGACTATTTAATTAATAGAAAAAATAGGGTTAATGATGCAAATGATATTAAAAAGGGGATTAATGATATTAATGAAGTGATATGCAATAGTGATAATGAAAGTGATGCCAATAATGAAAAAATGCGGTTTCAGGATGTGTGATATGCGTTAAGCCATTTTTACATGTCTACAATAAATATATTTATTTTATTGACATTTAAGTAAAATGACTTAAATTCTCCAAATTCAAATAATCATTTACCCCTTTAAAATGTTAAATAATAACAAAGTTTGTTGCATGCATTGTTTAAGTTAGAAGGAAAAAGGCTCAAGATAGTTTCAAGTTCTTAGTAGAGTTTTGGAGTCCATTTACATTTTTTTAGTTTTGTGCAAACTTGCTTGCCAACCTCACAAGTCTACATAATTATAAATAAGTGGGCCATAGAGTTCACCTACACGTTCACATATAATATGCATAGTTGTATTTCATCCTCACCCCTATGTGAGAGCAATTAAAATATAAAAAATAGATTTAAATTACATGATTGCAATTTGCTAACTTGTGTTCCAATCTCACACCTTACTACCAATAGGCTTGCAAAATTTTGGACTCCATTCGTACATTTGCAAAAACTTGCAAACTTCTTTTTACCTCTGAAACTTGCAACTCACAAAATCTATGTACAAAGCATGTGATAAAATTGCATTGAACATACACATATTTTAAAAAGTGTAAAATATTCCCATGTTCCTACAACCCACAACCCCACTATACAAATTTTACAAAACCCAAGTTAAAGTTTTATAACTTGATATAGAATGTTGATAAGTAGACTTAAGGTGTATCTACATATATACACTTGCAAAATTTTCTCGTGCTTCTTACAATCCCACAAAATATAGACAAATTATGTGATATAGTTCAAATTGAACATTGCACAACATTCATGCAAACAAATAACTTTCCCTTACATCTTGAAAAACCATTACTTATCACATTTGTGGAGTTGGACCCCCATTCACAAGATTTGCATGCATGATTCCAAACCTTGCGAGTATGCAAAAAATATGACACAAAAATTGAGAAAATCAAAACAAAAACATGTGAACAAAGATTTGTAGTATTTTTCCCTCGTTTGCACACTTGTATATGATTTCTTACACTTGCAAAGTGCTCTTATGATGCTGCCAAAAATATTTTGAATTACAATCCCTCCAAGTTCTTATGTAAAATATTTCATTTTCATTTTCATGCTTATATACATGTAGAGTTGTTCGTTCAAAGGAGAATTCATGCTTGTACAAGCTAGGGAATCACAAATCTAGATAATTTTATTTCATTAATTGGATTGCATGTCTAGGCATTCCTTTTCTTTTCCATGTCTTTCTCATGTATTTTAAGAATAAATTAAAATTTTGAATGTCTTAAGTTTGGAGGATTTATTGCTTTTCTTCTATTACAAAATTGATTTGTGCTATAGGTTGAGTTGAAGTGTACCTTTCACTTTATCAAGTGCAAAGTTAACCCTACTATAGAATGTCCTAACTAAGTGATATTTCATTATATTTTCACATATAAATGAGATATTTACACATTGTACTTGCATTAATCCCTTTGTAGAATTTAACACCCAAGATGCAACCCTTCATTTTCATGCAAACTAATAAACCTATTCTTCAAACTTATCCATTACTATCAATAGGATTGTAGATTTTTAGACTCCATTCACACATTTACAGAAGCTTACAAATTTCTAAGTTGCCTTCAAAACCTGACCCCACAAGACTCATATTTTAGACTTTTAGGATTCTTGTGTACAAAAAAAAAACTTGCAAACTTGTTGTTTTCTTTTGTAACCTTGAATTTCATAAAGTTGTCATTTATAAACCTCGCCCAATATATTTCTCATCTTAAGTATTAAGCTCACTTATTACATTTCTCATCTTGAGTTGTACTACCTAATAAGACCTACATGTCATCCCCCAACTATAAGGAGATGGAGTATGAATTAAAAGGGTCCAATTCCCCTTTTAAGATTGTTAGAATTGGCTATGGCTGCCAAGATCTTGAGGCCAAATAGAAAGCACAAAGAGAGAAGATCTGAATATGACAAGAATAAACTGTATTTGTATCAATTATGATTCAATATGATGTGTTTACAATGTAGTAGAGACCCCTTGGTTATATAGACAAGGTGAGATACAAGATGTCATAGGATTATGACAAGTGTCTTAATCATATGACATGAGACAACTTATCACAACTACCTAGGTCACATGTGTTACAAGTCAAAAGATAAGATAACAACTAATGACAACTAACACTTTCTAGAAAGATTCCTAGGGCCTAAGTAAAATTAACATGTAAATAAGTCCCTTAGTAATGAATTAACTAGGTACAAGACTTTATTTACACCAAAAAAGATTATGTTTTCATTGTCCAAGATATTATATGTACAAACATAGGCATATAGATATGCCATATTTCATGAACATAATATATATTGATAATATAACATTTGTTAGGCGCATTATCGATATGTCATTGTTTAGATTGTCGCATTCCTCATATGAGTCAAATCCTTTGAATTTGTCATGACTTGTGCCAAATACCATGACCCTTAGATGAAAAGGATATTTTTCAAGAAAACAAGGTAATTTTGGATATCATACCAAACAAAATGGAAGAGACATTTTAGATTTTGATCCACAAGACTATCTAATATTAGCTATTATTTTTTCCATAAATATCTATGATGGTAATCTTGATTTTTGATCTAGGGATATAAATTATAAATGGTTGAATAAAAGAGGAGGATCTAAATCTAGTTTACCTAAGATACTCCATCAGAATGATTTTTTGATAGAGATAAGTGACTTGATCACTTCACTAAACCTGATCCTAGGCAATCCTAATGCTAAGGAGTTCCACCCTTGGATTTAAGGTTCATCACCACCATTTTAGGTAATAAATTTATAATTTACTGGGGAACCCTCATCAATAATGATTTAGACAATCAACTAACTGAATTTCAAGACACTAAACATTTCTACATGACTTCTTATTTGGTGTACTTGATGGCAAGGAAAGAAATATTCCTAGGACTAAATAAAGTTGGTGTGATATCTCTAGGACAAAAAAAATATGAAAAATACCCTCACAATTGGAAATCAATGAGAATCATAAACACTTCAAGAGGGTTAATGATGTTTTTATGAACTATCTAATTATACTTATGTAAAATTATTTGAAAAAGTACCTTTCCTATAAGCCACAACAACCATTGTTGAATGGGGGAATTGGTTCATCTATTTCTCATCTTTCACATACAACTGTACCATTTAGAATACCCATGTGAGTGAAAAATTGTTCTTGCTAGAACTTTGTTAACAACTATATGATGTTTAGAAGATCCTATCCAAAAAAATAATGTGTTTAGTTTCCTTTGTTTGTTGTCCCATACACTTACACTTATCTATTTAATGTAAATAATTTAGAAGAGAAAATTTCAAAGGTAACATTATACCTCTATGATAAGAGAATAAGGCTCAATTCAAACTTCATGTAGAATTCAATTGGGGCATTAATTATCCTAGCATAGAAGACTATTGAGGTTATTGTGATGATGAACATGGAGTTAGAAGGAAAGACTATTAAAGTATGACTACATTTTAGATAAATGAATTCAAAATTAAGAAGGTACCTAAAGACACCTTAGATAACAATTGTATTTTGGATCATGTATATAATAAAAGAGAAATTTTCAACTTGACCATCCCTAAAATTATTTTCTTAGAAGAAAACACTCAATAAAAGTAAAAAGAAATGAGGACATTGACATTGGCTTAACCTAGTTAGATTGTAAGATCAAGGATCCCATGTTTGGAAAAAGAAAAATCTTTAAAAAGATAAAGCTATTGAAACTTCTCCCAAGTAGAAGAAAGATATGCCAACTACATGACAATCATTTGCAAAATTAATCTCTTCTTAAGAATGTAAGTGTATTTAATATTGAGCATGAATAATTAGATGTAAAACCCCTTTAGAGGAAGAAGAAACTAAATATTGTATTCAAGGTCAGGAAGTTAAAAGAGAAAGGTAAAAATGTAACATCATCTAAAGTGCCTATTTCATCACAAATACTCATCCCCCTCCTCATTAATCTTTTGAAAAATTAACTTAGAAGCTTTCTTCTCTTGCTCCACATGAATTCCCTTCCTCCCCAAATTTTATTTATCCCTAAAGATCACCTCAAGAACACCATAATCATAAGATTTTATTCTCATGTATCAATATTCTATTTCTTATTAGAGAAATCCTTCCCCCCCGTTATGTCAATTTCCTCCTTCTCCTCCCTTATAGCCAAATGTATAAGATCCTCAGGTCACTAATGAACAAGGTCAATCAACAATGAAAGTGGATCCATACACTTTTGACATTCCTATGTGGCTAGGTATTACAATCAAGAAGATAAAAAGAGTATCTAAGCCAATAATAGAAGATTTATCTCTAAACTTATCATTATTTGACAAGCCATTTCAACCCTAGAAAGATAGAGTTGTCTCTTCTATTGTCATAAATTTACAAGGAACAAGGTTTGCAGTATTTTTTCCTCAATTGTAGAAAAAATAAAAGAGATATGCAAACCTTTAATTATCAAATTTTTAGAGTTGTTTTGGGTAAATAAACAAGATAATTTAAAAAGGAGAGTGTAAAATCAACAATCATGACTATTATCTC